>PITA01006026.1:0-12839 GCA_004023965.1 Spilogale gracilis | reverse complement strand
TATTTACATATATGTATATATATAGAAGGGGCTAATTCTAGAAGGACATGTATCAAACTATAACCACTAGTTTTGTCTGAAGGATCAGATTGAGGATGTAGGTGGTGGAGAAGAGGAGGGTAAAAGTAAAATGTGTTCATTTTTAAAGTACACATTTCTGCAAGGTTAGGAATTGCATCAAGAGTGGCTGACTTCAATAATAAAGAGATATGTTGATAACTTGGATCTGGGTGGTAATTCCAGATGCCCAGCATCCTGCTGAACTAGAGTTTATAGAACTGAGTTTCAGTCCCAAATTTGCTACTGGGGAGTTTCAGTTCTTCAAACAGGGGGTAGCATCTCCTTGTCCTACCACTTTCTCACCCTTATTACAAGAGTATATTATGGAATCATGATTCTTAATCTGTGCCCACTAAAAGCTGTCAGGGGTCCCTTCAAAGGGCCAGATCCCCCTCTTTCCTCCTTTCTTTGCGCTACAAACAGAGCAACTGTAATATAGCAGGTTTATGCAGTGGCCTTCCTGATAGGTATTTAAACCAAGGACTCCATAGTTTAAGGAAACTTGAAAAGTACTCAGCTGCATCATTTTTAAGGTCCGTTAAAAGAGTCTTTTATGCTCTAAATTAATTCTAAATGTATTAAGTCAGAGCTGGAAAAGTGCAAATGTTTGTTATTTGGCCAAGTTTTTCATCAGCCTCAACTTTATTGCTAATTTTTATCTCTAATGTAAAGTAAAAAAAAGACTTCTCTTTCATGTTAATTTCCTGTGCTTTCTCCAGACATCTGTATTCATCAATTTACAATGGTTTGTTGGGAGAAGATAGGCCAGATTCTTCAATACTTTTGAAGCTTGTCTCACTGTCTGCCTGGATTTATTGATATCTATCAAACTGTAAATGACCAACCATGATTAGCAAATTAATGCATTGTGCCTGTACTGACTGGTCTGTATTTTTTTTTCTATTTTAAATCCAATATAGTTAACATACAACATTATGTTCGTTTCAGGGGTGCAACATAATGATTTAGTACTTTTAGCACTTACACATGTCACCCGGTGCTCATCACAAGTATACTCCTTAATCTCCATCACCTATTTCACCCATCCCCCACCCACCTCCTCCCTGTTAACCAACAGTTTGTTCTCCATGGTTATGAGTCTGTTTCTTGGTTTGTCTGTCTGTCTCTCTCTCTCTCTCTTTTTCCTTTGCTCATGTGTTTCGTTTCTTAAATTCCACATTAGTGAAATCATATGATTTTTGTCTTTTTCTCACTGACTTAATCCTCTTAGCAATATACTCTGTAGCTCCAGCCATGTCATAGCAAATGGCAAGATTTCATTCTTTCTATGGCTGAATAATATTCCATTGTGTATCTCTATCCATTCATCAACCAATGAACCCTTGGGCTGCTTCCATAATTTGGCTATTATAAATAACAGTGCAATAGTCATAGGGGTGCATTTATCCCTTTTAATCAATATTTTTGTAATTTTGGGTAAATGCACAGTAGCACCATTGCTAAATCATAAGGTAGTTTTGTCATTACTATTTTGAGGAAGCTCCATACTGTTTTCCACAGTGGCTGCACCAGTTTGTATCCCCACCAACAGTGCAAGAGTTTTCCTTTTTCTCCATATCCTTGCCAATATTGTTTCCTGGGTTTTTACTTTAGCCATTCCAACAGGTGTGACGTGATATCTCTTTGTAGTTTTGATTTGCATTTCCCTGATAATGAGTGATATTGAGCATCTTCTCATGTGTCTGTTGGACATCTGGATGTCTTAGAAAAATGTCTTCATGTCTCCTGTCCATTTTTAAAATGGATTATTGTGGGGGGGTTGCTGAGTTTTATATTTATATATTTTTGATACTAACCTTTTATCAGATATGCCATTTGCAAATATATTCTCCCATTTAGTAAGGTGTCCTTTACTTTTTTGATTGTTTCCTTGGCTGTGCAGATGCTTTTTCTTTTGATGTAGTCCCAATAATTACTTTTTACTTTTGTTTCCCTTGGCTTAGGAAGCATATCTAGAAAAATGTTGCTACAGCTGATGTCAGAAACATTAGTTCCTGTGTTCTCTTCTAGAATTTTTATGGCTTCAGGTCCCACGTTTAGGTCTTTAATCCTTTTTGAGTTTATTTTTGTGTATGGTGTAAGAAAGTAGTCCACTTTCATTTTTTTCCACATAGCTATCCCATTTTCCCAACATCATTTGTTGAAGAAACTGTCTTTTTCCCATTCTATATTCATTCCTATTTTGTCAAAGATTAATTAGCCATATAATTGTGGGTTTATTTCTGGGTTTTCTATTCAGTTCTATTGATCTGTGTATCTATTTTTATGCCACTACCATACTGTTTTGATTGCTACACCTTTGTAATATAACTTGAAATCTGGAATTCTGTTACCCCAGCTTTGCTTTACTTTTTCAAAATTGTTTTTGGCTATTCAGGGTCTTTTGTGGTTCCACACCAATTTTAGCATTGCTGCTTCTACTTCTGTGAAAAATGCTATTGGTATTTTTGCTAGGGATTGCATTAAATGTATAGATTATTTTGAGTAGTGTAGACTTTTTAACAATATTTCTTTTTCCAATCCATGAGCATGGAATGCCTTTCCAATTGTTGGTGTCATCTTTGATTTCTTTCATCAGTGTTTTATGGTTTTCAGATTACAGGTATTTCATATCTTTGGTTAGGTTTATTCTTGTTATCTTATTATTTTTGGTGCAATTGTAAATGGGATTATTGTCTTAATTTCTCTTTCTGTTGCTGCGGTATTAGTGTATAGAAATGCAACAGATTTCTGCACATTGATTTTGTAACCTACAGCTTTACTGAATTCATTTATCGGTTCTAATAGTTTTTTGGTGGAATATTTGGGGTTTTTAATATGTAGTATTATGTCATCTGCAAATACTGAATTCTTTACTTATTTCTTACCAATTTGGATGACTTTTATTTTTATTGTCTGGTTTGCTAGGGCTTCCAATACTATGTTGAATAAAAGTGGTGAGAGTAGACATCCTTATCTTATTCCTGATCTTGGGGGGGCAAACTCTCAGCTTTCCCCCACTAGATATGATGTTTGCTTTAGGTTTTTTGTAGGTAGCCTTTATTATTTTTAGGTATGTTCACTTTAAACCTACTTTGTTGAGTGCTTTTACCATGAATGGATATTGTACTTTGTCAAATGTTTTTTTCTATATCTACTGAAATGACCATATGGTTTTTATCCATTCTCCTGTTAATATGACATATCATATTGATTGATTTGCAAATATTGAGCCACCCTTGCATAGCAGGAATAAATCTTATTCGATCATAGTGAATAATTTTTTTAATGTATTGTTTGTTTCAGTTTGCTAGTATTTTGTTGAGAATTTTTGCTTCTTTGTTGATGAGAGATACTTGCCTAGCATTCTCTTTTTTGTGGTGTCTTTTTTTTTTTAAGATTCTATTTATTTATTTGACACAGAGAGAGATCACAAGTAGGCAGAGAGAGCGGAGGAAACAGCTCCCCGCTGAGCAGAGAGCCTGACATGGGCCTCGATCCCAGGACCCTGGGATCATGACCTGAGCCAAAGGCAGAGGCCTTAACCCACTGAGCCACCCAGGCGCCCTTTTGTGATGTCTTTATCTGGTTTTGGAATCAGGGTAATAATGATCTCCTGTAATGAACTTAGAAATTTTCCTCCTTCTTCTATTTTCTGAAATAGTTTAAGAAGAATAGATATTAACTCTTCTTTAAATGTTTGGTAGAATTTACGTGTGACGTGGTCTAGTCCTAGGCCTTTATTTGTTGTGAGGTTTTTTGTTTTTGTTTTTTGTTTATTACTGATTCAATCTCCTTGCTGGTAATCAGTCTGTTCAAATTTTGTTTCTTCCTGCTTTAGTTTTGGTAGACTGTAGGTTTCTAGGAATTTATCCATTTATTCTAGGTTGCCTAATATTTTGGCATATAGTTTTTCATGATATTCTCTTCAGTTATATGTATTTCTAAGATATTGGTTGTTATTTTCCTCTTTCATTTGTGATTTTGTTTATTTGAGTCTGCTCTCTCTCTCTGATGAGTCTGGCTAAAAGTTTATCTAGTCTGTTGATCTTTTCAAAGAACCAGCTCCTGGTTTCATTGATCTATTTTATTTTTAGTTTCTATATCGTTTATTTCTGCTCTAATATTTATTATTTCCTTCCTTCTACTGGTTTTGAGTTTTATTTGTTCTTCTTTTTCTAGCTCCTTTAAGGTGTAAGATTAGTTGTTCATTTGAGATTTTTCTTGCTTCTTGAGGTAGGCCTGTATTGGTATAAACTTCCCTCTTGGAACCACTTTTGCTACATCCTGAAGATTTTGGACTGTTGTGTTTCCATTTTCTTTTGTCTCCATATATATTTTTTAATTTTAATTTTATTTATTTTTAAAATTATTTATTTTATTTTATTTTTTCAGTGCTCCAATATTCATTGTTTATGCACCATAACCAGTGCTCTATTCAATACTTGCACTCCACGTATATTTTTAATTTTCTTGTTGAATTCTTTATTGACCCATTAATTGTTTAGGAGAATGTTATTTAACCTCTATGTATTTGTGTTCTTTCCAGATAGTTCTTGTTATTGATTTCTAGTTTCACAACATTGTGGTAAGAAAAGATACATGGAATGACTTCAAACTTTTTTAATTTGTTGAGACTTGTTTTGTGGTCCAATTTGTGATCCATTCTGGAGAATGTTCCCTGTGTCTTTGAAAAGAATGTATATTCTGCTTTAGGGAGGAATGTTCTGAATATATCTGTTAGATCCATCTAGTCCAATGTGTCATTCAAAGTCACTGTTTTCTTGATTTTTTGTTGGATGACCTGTCCATTGACGTATATGGAATGTTAAAGTCCTCTACTATTATTACATTATTATCAATGATATATTTTGTATGTTATTAGCTGCTTTTTTTGTATTCAGGTGCTCCCATGTTGGATGCATAAATATTTACAATTGTTATATCTTCTTATTGGACTGTTTCCTATAAATATACAATGTCCTTTGTCTTTTGTTACAGTTTTTGTCTTAAAGTCCATTTTTTCTAATATAAGTATTGCTACTCTGGCTTTCTTGTGACTTCCATTTGCACCATAAACATTTCTTTATTCCTCCACTTTCAATCTGCAAGTGTTTTTAGGTCTGAAATTAGTCTGTTTTAGTCGGCGCATAGATAGGTCTTGCTTTTTTATCCATTCCACAGCGCTTTTTATTGAACCACTTAGTCCATTTACATTGAAAGTAATTAATGATAGATATGTATTTATTGCTATCTTGTTATTTGTTTTATGGTTGTTTTTGTAGTTTTTCTCTGATCCTTCCCTTTCTTTCTTTCATGGTTGCTGGGCTTTTTTTTTTTTTAGCAAAATACTTGTATTCTTTTCTCTGTATTTTTTACATTTCTGTTATTGATTTTTTATTTGTGGTTACTGTTAGGTTTGTATATAACATCTTCTGCCGTTTGTATATAACATCTTCTGCCATCATATAATCGTTTATATTAAGTTGATTATTGCTTAAGTTCAAACCTATTCTTTTCTTTTTTTAGAGAAAGAGAAAGTAAATAATGATAGGGTAGGACAGAGGCAAAGGAAAAGAGTGAATCCAAGCAGGTTCAATACCCAGTATGGAGCCTGGTGTGGGACTTGATCTCATGACCCCGAGATCATGACCTGAGCCCAAATCAAGAGTCAGCCACTTAACCAACTGAGCCACCCAGATAGCCCCCAAACCATCCTTTACTCCTCCCCCTCACATGTTTGCAGCATATGGTGTCATATTTTATATCCTTTTATTTTGTGAAAACCTTGACTGATTTTTTTTTTACAGAAATACTTATTTTTACTTCTTTTGTGGTTTGTAACTTTCATTCTCTCACTTATGGTCTTTCCTTTTCACTCAGAGTCCCCTTTAATATTTCTTGTAGGCTTGGTTTAGTGGTCATGAACTCCTTTATTTTTTGTTAGTCTGAGAAACTGTTTATTTCTACTTCTATTCTGAATGATAGCTTTGCTGGATAGAATATTCTTGGCTATAGATTTTTCCCTTTCAACACATGGAAATATGGCCCTGGCTTACAAATTTTCTGCTGAAAAATCCGCTAATAGCCCTATGGGGTTTCGCTTATATGTAACCATCTTCTTTTCTCCTGCTGCTTTTAGATATTTTTTCTCTATCACTACTTTTTTCCATTTTGATTACTGTGTGTCTTGGTGTGGACCTCCTTTGGTTGATTTTGTTGGGGAATCTCAGTGCCTCCTAGATTTGTATATCTGTTTCCTTCCCCAATTTCAGGAAATTCTCAGCTATTATTTCTTCAAATAAATGTTCTGGCCCCTTTTCTTTCTCTTCTGCTGGGATCCCTATAATGCAAATGTTCTTACACTTGGTGGAGTCACTGAGTTCCCTAAATTTATTCTAATTTTACATAATTCCTTTTTCCCTCATTTGTTCAACTTGATTACTTTCAATTACTCTGTCTTCTAGTTCATTAATTTGTTCTTCTGCCTCTTCCAGCCTGCTGTTTATTCCATCAAGCATATTATTAATTTCATTTATTATGTTTTTCATCTCTTTTGGCTCTTTTTTGTCTCTGTGTTAAGTATCTAACTGACATCCTCTACTCTTTTCTCAAGTCCAGTGAGTATCTTTATGATCACTATTTTAAATTCCCTATCAGGTATGTTACCTATATCCATTTTGCTTAGGTCTATTCCTGTGTTTTTGTCCTTTTCTTTCATTGTGACATATTTTTCTGTCTCCTCATTTTGGGTAACTCTCTGTGTCTGTTTCTATGTATTGGAAAGTCAGATTACTCTGGAAGTTAGGAAAGTTAGGGAAGTCTCTTGCCCTTGAGAGTAGTGAACAGGACATGAACTTTTAAGTAGGTGGCACTGGTCCTCCTCCATAGGGAATGTGCCACAAGGGAGTCCAGACCAGCCAGGGCAACTCCGCAAAGCATGCATGGGAGGGAGGTACAGTTTTAACAAGTGCACATATCCTCAGTAGGAAGTCAGGAAACAGTGTTGACAAGGTTCATGTGGGTCTTCTGGGGGAGGGGGTTTCTGGTACTGGGACTGAGGCAGGTCTGACTGAAGGGGGTGTGGTGTAAGCAAGTTAGATAGTGAGTATAGGCACCATGCTGGTTCCCACAAGCGGATCTGTGTTTATGATGAGGGATAGGGGAGGGAAATGGTACCTGCCAGCTTCTTTGTTCCTGGAGAAGTCTCTTAGTGAACTCTGAGATTAGTAACTAACTCTTCGTCCTGTAAGTCCCAAGTAACTTTCAAAACCCTGCATCCAAGCTGTATCTCCACAGGCAGTTCGATGTGTTGTCTCTGGGCTCCCTTAGAGCTGAACCTGTGAATTTTAAAGTTCCAGGACTTAAGTCCCACTGGTTGTAAATACTCACAAAAATCATGCCCTCTGATTTCAAAGACAAATGTTATGAGGATTTCTCTTACCCTTTTAGAATCCCCAGTGTGTTAGTCTGTTTCATGCCCTTCGCCATGCCTGTGGCTCTCTCGCTTCAGTGGCAGACCTGTAGGGTTTAGAGTCCCAACAAATCCTCAAGTCCTTGTTCTTCCTACCCTTTTTGATGTGGCTTCTTCTGTACATTTAGTTGTGGAGTTTGTTCAGCCAATTTTTGGGTCCTCTCCTGGGCTGTTCGCTCTGGTGAAAATTTTATCTAGTTGTATCTGTGGGTCAAAATGAGTTTAGGGTCCTTCTACCCTGACATCTTCCCCAGAAGTCCCTGGCAAGTCTGTTTCTATTGAAATTGTTTGGTTTGCCTTATTTAAAGGAAACCAAACTTATTTCAAATTGTATATGAAGGAGCCTATGAAAATATAATGAAAAGAGGTGATTTACTCAATGTGAAGGGGGAAAAAGGAAATAAAATAAATCTAGTAGTTATTTTTTAAAAAATTATCCATGTAAATTTTCACAACTGCTAAATGTGGTTTGCAAATTTACTTTTGAGCACCCCAGTGGCCAGTAAGAAAGGAAATAAATTCAGTAAAAAATATAGTCTCCATAAATAGAAGTATTATAATTGCTTACAGGGAAAAAAAAAGCTCGTTTATTTATTTGGTTAATGATGTTGTATTCACTGAAGCTAGTTCATCAAAAGAGGTGTTTATATTATGCAACAAACATTTAACCACTAAACATAAAAATAGAGCACTATTTCTCAACTGGAAGCAATTTTATCCCTAGCTTTGGGACTTGTGGTAATAATGTCTGGAGACATATTTCATTTTCATGAGTGAAAGAGTGGAGGCAGGTGCTACTGTCATCTAGTGCGTAGAGAACAGAGATGCAGTTAACCATTCTGCAACAGACAGGACAGCCCCCTGCCCAAACAAAGAATTATCCAGGCTGAAATATCAGTGATGGTTGTGAAGCCATGAAACAGACGCTTGTTTTTCCAGTGTGGTCTATGGACTAGCTACATTGACATTACCTGGATCCTTGTTAGAAATTCAGATTCTCTTGGGGCGCCTGGATGGCTCAGTCCCTGAGCCTTTAGCTTAGGTCATGATCCCAGGGTCCTTGAATTGAGCCCCACATCCAGCTTCCTGCTCAGCAGGAAGCTTGCTTCTCCTCTCTCACTCCCCCTGCTTGCGTTCCCTCTCTCCCTGTCTTTCTCTCTGTCAAATAAATAAATAAAATCTTTAAAAAAAAAAAAAAGAAATTCAGATACTCAGACCTATCCTAGGCTTGCTGAATCAGTAGCTACATTTTAACAAGATCCCTCAAGTGATCCATATGCACATTAAAGTTTAAGAAGCACTGTTAATGCAGGAATGAGAAATTCTAGTGGATCCCATAGTAGGGAAAATAGTTTTATTTCTTACAGTGAATTTGTGATTTAATTAACTAATAATTACCTCTTAATTGAGGAGATGACTATTCTTCTCAAAGACATCTAGAGGCTCAGACATCTAGACTATTTATTAAATTTGTGGCTCCAGCTGTCCTTTGATTTTTCTCACAGGACATAGGATTAAGAAAGGATGAATAGTCTTGTAAGCCAGGAAATTCTACTCCATGGTATATGTTGGGGTTTTTTTTGACTTGAAATTTATTTTATTTTTTCAGTGTTCTAAGATTCATTGCCCATGCCCCACACCCAGTGCTCCATGCAATAGGTGCCCTCAGTACCCACCACCAGGCTCTGCCATCCCCCCACCCCCTCCCTCCAAGTCCCTCAGTTTGTTTCTGTGTCCAAAGTCTCTCATGTTTTGTTTCTCTCCCTGAATTACCCTACTTCCCATTTCCTTGGTATATGTTTTAATTTGTAGTGTGTTTGACCTTCTGACTTTTTATGAGCATGGAATTTAGTTCCTCATGGAAGGTAGTTTTAATAGCTTCAAAATATCTTGGGGATCAAATATATCTTCAATGTTAGTTAGTAAATTGTATAAATGAATTAGAAACATACAGAGTATATTTCCCTTAAAATATGCAGAGAATTTAAATTATGCAAAAATGTTCTAGAGGCAAAATCTGCTTTCTTAAACCCAAAACATTGAAAAGTGGGTTGAGATAAGTATCTATATGTGAACTTACCTATCATTAATATTTATGGATTAATTTCATTGACTCTCATTCTTTTTAATAGGAAATGATATAATTGTACTTTGCACCATCTTTTCTCTACTGAATGTACATGATTTTTTTCTAACTTCTTTTAAGAGGATGTTGAAAAATTTTTTTTTGAAAGCTATCTTTTCCAGTAAATGTAGACAGTTAGGACATTCCTACATCCCTAACTTGTCTTTCTACTGAATTTATATTTTTCAGTCACACCAGTTACATCCAGGTGTTTGGTTTGCTTGTTTGATTGTTCTTTTAATAAATCATTTGAAATCTTACAAACAATTGAATCTACAGTAAAAAACAATCAAGACAAATATTTATATTCTTACAACACTGAAACTGTATAATCCTTCCATAGTTCCAGTGTCAAATGTACACTGAATACTTGAGATGTTTATTAATATTTTATCATCTTTAAATTGCATTTATTATTGTGTATTTTTAATTTATGTACAATAGCAAGAAGAATTATTGTGTCTTCATAAGGCAATTCAGTAGCTTATAAATTAAAGGGTTTATTTTAAAGTACTGAAATACAAGGAAATTTCCAAAGCAAAGGATAAAACAATAGCATATCGCTAGTTTGGGTTTGTTGATATGTTATCTTTGAATACTTTTAATGTACATTATAGTGTCCTAATGTGTAAGGGAGCCCATCTAAGTTCTGCTTAGAAACTGATTTTTCAAACTCTTGAGGCTTAAGAAATTTCCAAATACATTTAGTCAAGCACTATTACTGTTGACTTTTGAACTCATGTGCATTTAGGGAAATGTAATCCATGTGTTTCAAACTTATTTTCACTTTATCCATCAAGATATGTTTTTATAAACTCTTCTGATCCTTATGAGGTGTTTTACTGATAAAAATATCATCAAAAAAGAAGCTTTGCTGATACTAAGAAGAGACCTATACCCAGACTGCCTTAATAATGACCTGTGACTTTTGAAAAAAAATATTTTTTTCTAGTTTTGGTCACACTTACTGTTAAACAAACAAACAAATCCACATATCTTAACATGGAATCATGGAATCAACTAGTTGTGGGCAGGGTTCATACAGGAAGAATGTGGATAGGCTACTTTGCCCACACACGTTAGGCAAGAGCTGAGGTTAGATCTACTCCTACAATAAAGTAATGATGAGCATTAGATACAGTAAATCAGTTAAAAGGTCTAAGAAAATTTTCCCTTCTCTTTTCCAGTCTAAAGTCTATAGTACCACCACTTTCTTGAGCAGGTGCCTCAAATAATTTCAATTAGCAATGCATTTCTTTATGTTATCACCCTTTGTCCCTTTACTCCAGACAGACTCAGCTCACATTCTCCAGACAGATGAGGGTCTGAAGACACAAGAACCTAAAAGAGAGAATGTGGGGTTGAGGTGTCCTGAGTGAATGGACCAGTATGGTAAGAACAGTTGGAGCCCTCAGCTGCCTTTGCATCTGCTCACTCAGTGCTTGACCACACCAGCCCAGGAGGAAAACCAAGGTTGACATCTTTGATGGGCAGCTGACCAGGACAGAGAAATCCATGCAGCAATGAGTCCCACCAAAGTCAGCCTTTGCAGCCATTGTAGGCCTTCTCAGGTCACAATTCATTGCCTTTATCAGATAAATGATTTCCCAAAATACTTGTGTCCAGCAGTCTTTCACTACCATGAGCAAGCAGAAGCCCAGTGCACCAGACATGGTCTTCTCATCCCCTAGGGGCCTCAGCCAGGCCCAAGGTGGGACAAGAATAGCACTTGGAACCTGAAAAGATTCCCTGGGCCATGGAGTAGGACACAGAGTACCTTTTGTTTAAGGTTTCCAATACTTGGCTTTGAGGGCTCTGGCTTAAATAACCCAGTTATCTACCATCCTGTACACTTGCACACCTTATGAGATACCTTTTGAGAGTATCAGGGTTTGGAGTTCCAGACACAGAGAGATAGAGTGGGACACCCTAACCATAGCAACTAGAATGAGAAGATCTCAGCACTGTCAGTCTGAGACTATATCCCTGTGATATACCTTCAGGCCCTAGACCCTCCCCCCTCTCCCACTCACACACACTCACACTCACACACACACACACTCACACACACACACTCACACTCATACACACACACACACTCTCTCTCTCACACACACACACACACACACACACACACTCACACACACGACTTCCAGTAAACGTAGCTGGTTGAACACATTTATCTCCACTATCACTGAAATTCCACTTATATAAGAATAAAGGAATTAAAATGTGTTAAGCTCAGGAAAATGGAGACAGCAGACAAAGGATGTCATGTCAACAGTGTGTCTGGCAGAGTAAAGGAGGTACAAAGTTGGCACTAGACAGTGTCAGGCTAGAAGTCCAAGAGAATCCCAGTTCTGCTAAGATCTCCTGGTGATCTAATGTTGGAGGTCCAACAAACTGTTTTGCAGGAAAGCTGGTCCTAATCTGGTGCCGTTGCTGTTGGAGCAGCCACGCTTAGCGTATTTGTAAAACTCAAAGTAACTGATGTGGGGTGAGGATTGAGGTCTTCAAGTGCAAACATTCTAGTATTCAGTGGGCTTTTGGAATGAGAAGAATAAGAAGAACTAGCAGTTTGACTACTAGTGTTTTTACTGCTGTTAAGCTATTCTGAAACACTTTCTCTCCAGCCTTCTTTCTAAGACTCAAGGGAATGATTTGGTCTTATTTACAGAGTCATTCCTAGTACCCACTGACAAGATTCTATCATATGACGAAGCATAGGACAGAAAATTGGAAGATAAGGAGTGCAGAAAGGAGGCTTCTGATTTGGATGCTAATTTGCATGTCTGGGTCTCTGGCTGCCGAAGGAAGCACAGACAGGGATAGGCTGGTGGCTGTGGTGCTGGTGGGCTATTTGGGTGTCTCATTCCGCAGCCCTGCATGAGTCCAGCAGACAAAGGCAGTGTATACGGAAGTTGTGTTTATGTTGCAACAGATGCAAACTTCAGGGATGACTGGGGTCAAATACAATAGGCCTCACTAACTCTGAGCCAGTAACTCTCATCTCCTTTTCCCAGCAGAGAATTTGGAGAACTGATGAGAAAAAAGCCATGCACAGTTGACAAAGTTGGATTTTGGAGTTTTTTGTTGGTGGTGGTGTTGTTGATGATGGGGTTTTTTTGAGACAGACATTTTTTGTGTTCTGTTTTCTCTTTTGTCCCAAAGCAGACACAA
>PITA01006025.1:0-104280 GCA_004023965.1 Spilogale gracilis | reverse complement strand
ACCTATTGCATGGCGCACTGGGTGTGGGGCATGGGCAATGAATCTTGGAACACTGAAAAAATAAAATAAAAAATTTTTTTTAAAGATTTTATTTATTTGACAGAGGGAAACACAGCCAGAGAGGGAGCACAAGCAGGGGGAGTGAGAGAGGGAGAAGCAGGCTTTCCACCAGAGCAGGGAGCCCCATGTGGGACTTGATCCTGGGTCTCTGGGCTCATACCTGAGCTGAAGGCAGTCACTTAACCAACTGAGCCACCCAGGCACTCTAAAATAAATTTAAAGTAAAAAAAAAAAAAAAAAAAGATTCTCTGTCTCTCCCTCCCTTTGCCCCTCCCCCTTCCCTCTCTTAAAAGAAAATAGTAAGACTATTGTTAGGCAAAGAGAGTGGATAAGGTATGTAAATAGGAAAATAGTAAGAAGAGGTTTGAGTTTAGAGGACTAAAGTGTGTTGATTTGTTGAAGAAAAGGGCTATTTCGAACCATAATGATATAATGATGAGTTAATGCTAGATTATGAAGGGAAATGATTACCAGGATGAGAAGTTAACATTGTTATTTATTAGTCAAAAAGGAAAAGGATAGTAGTTTAATGCATTGTAATCCTGTGTATAGGACCTAGACTGCTTTCACTTTTTGTTTGTGATATTGCATTATGTAGTAAACATATACATAAATTCTGCTGACCCATAAATAAGGGCTATAAACCTGAATGAAGAAAGTAAAAAATTGATAACAAGTTTGCCCTTATTCTTTTGTTTCTGATGTCAGTACAAATAATACTGCTCAAGAAATCTAATGTTTGCCCATGGACCTTAGCCACATTGCAAAGTTTAACCACAATTCCTAGGGAACTTATAAAATTCATAGGTCTGTAGTGCACATACTTACTATGGATGGTTTTACATACCCAAAGATGCTAGCACCTAATGAACACTTCCCTGTTGATATATATTAATATGTTCAAAACATCCAGGCCTCTCTGTTTGCATATGAATATGTAATAATTCTGTGAATGTGCATGTGGGATTTAATTGTTTTTTAAACAATATACTCTTATCTTTCTGGAAGTAATTCAGGCCATCTAAGGGTTGTCAGTGATGAGCTTGCTAATTACTTTCTAATACTTAGCCTTGTGTTTCCCTTTATTACTGGTGTTCTGTTCCCTCCAGTTTTACATTACTATCAGAAAGTTCATTTAGAATCCAGTCAATCTTCCAGTGCCAAATCTGCACTTCATATTTTTTATTCAACAAGGACACAATGGGACTATCTGTGCATTCCAAGGAGATACTCATAAACCTTTTCCTGCATTGTCTTTGCAAAATTTCATGGAAGATACCATTCAAAATGACTAGATTATAGCTGCAGAGTATTTAGAACAAAAATCATCATTCTGGACTAGTAAACAAATAACAAAACCTAAGTCAGCATATGAAATTTGTATTTTTCAGTGACATGGGTGCTGATTTGGTTTTACTTGCCTCCTCTTATTTTTCCAGGCCTTTGAAGGTAGCAAGTAGATCAAAAGGAATCTATTAGGATGATTATGAGATCATGTCTAGTAGAATCTTTCAGCAGCAACTACAAAACTAATGTGTTTTTGTTTGCTTTTTGAACTGAGCACTGTTGGGAAGTATATAAAAGCATTATTAGCAAAGCAGATTATCTGAGAGTAGCATTATCCCTTTCAGCAGAGTAGAATAATAGTCTTTGGATATGTTTACACCATGCCAATCATAGATATTTCTAAACATCTGGACTTTGGGCATCAAATCAGTAAAACATCTGGATAACTGATTATCACTATAATTGCTTTTACAATAGTATAGAAGCCACAAATATTTAATTCTTTCTCCAAATGACATAAAGGTGGAATGTTTGGCAATAGACTCAGATCCAGTATTTAGGTTTTACGGCTTGCTTTCATGATGAGGTGCTCAGATAAGGTCTTCCACCTGTTTAACTGTGAAACGTATCCTTACACACATTTTTATAATTACTGGTGAGTAAATATAAAATTGCAGCAGAACTTTTCCAATAGTGAAAGACTTGGCAGGTTAGGTGGGAACAATTAGGGCAGCCAAAGGCAGATTAAGACTGTGCTGACAGTTCATTTGAAAAATGATTATAGGCAAATGCCAGTAAACTTGTTGGATATTCACAGTTTAGATGAGGGTTCAGAGTTTGTGTGATACTGAAAATGAAACACTCAAATCATGTGTGAGTCCAAGAAGGGAGAATGCCCAGTGAGAAGGAATATAGTTACAATTTTATTTTGAGGTATGCATATTAAGTAATTAAGGAAGAACAATCTTCTGGGCTTGTGAGACATGAGACATTCAAAGCATATTAGGATTTAAGCCAGAGTGGCTTGGAAAATGTCAGAAATTCTTAAATTGTCAAACTTGAAGATAAAGTCATGTGGATTATATTCACTGTATTTGAAATGTAACAGAAACCTCTCCCTCCTATGTGACTATTTCTACAAAGCTATATAGAGCAGGAATTCCTTAAACTGAGATAATTAGAAAGGTTTTCTAACTACATCAGTGTAGTGTGGGTCTTCTGCTCAAAATGTTCTTGTGTACTTAGAAGCCAGACAATTAAAGCAGAATAAGACATTTCTTTGAGCAAATGAGCATTTTAAGTACTTGGCTTAAGCAAACTAAAAAGACATTATATTATAATAACTGATAATGACAATGTATACCATAACTAAGTGAACTGTATTACAAAATTTTGTATTCTAACTCAGATTCCAGGAGGACAAAATAGGTCTTATGATAAATACAGTAGAACTATCTATACCAAAGTATGGGTGAGTTGCAGTCATACAGATAAAGGAATCATTTCAAAAGTAGGGTTTTAACCAATTCTGTATACATTTGGGCTATTTTGTTAGATGCCCCAGGGCATTATCCAGGTAACTTGCTAACCGTGAAAACAGTGCTCATCTAATCATTTGTCTCCATGATAGGGGTTAGTTTCATCCTGAATTATGAGAGCATTGCCTGAGTGAGTGAAGCAACTATGTACTGATGACTGAGGTGGGATGGCAGAGGTAGCTCATAGGTTGAAAGATGTGTTGGGAGGAAAATCTAAAGCAAATAAAGAAGAACTCGAATTTTTCATCATCCAAATAAATTTTTCCTTATATGTTCAGCCTATAATGGCCTTATGACTTGATGACAAGTATAGTTTTTGTCATGCATGTGGTAGTCCTGTACTGCCTGATGAAAGATGTTGCGTCGTTTATACCTTTAGAAAATTTTATTATGTATGCAATATCACTATGTAGTATTAAAGATGTCTTTGTGTGCAAATTATTGAGCCTAATGAGTTATTTTTATAGTCACAACTTTAAAAGCTTGTTCTCTAGCAATCAAAGCTAACTGGAAGCTAGGGACTGTGTTTCAATGTTGGATTCCCATCAAGACATTGTTCAGAACACATTAGGTGCTTAACACTTGAGCTACCATGATGACTGAAGGATTTCTGAAATCTGGTGTTGTGAGAGATAATATTGAGAAGTCATTAATATTCATTAAAGCTGTGCTTTTTCTGGTTATTATATAATTCTTTTTTCATAAAATGTAGAAAAAAGAATATCTTCTATGAAAGAAATAAAGAACTTGTCTTTGAAACCTTGCATGGTATGCTAGAAAGAGCAGTAGAACACATGCTAGGGCATATTTAGTCATTGAGCCTGTTTCCTTCTGTATAAATTGAAGAAAATAATATCTGCTCTATCTTCCCTAAAGTTTGTTGTGGGAATAAAAATTAAAATGATGCTAGAGATTCATAAAGCAGTTGTTGGTAAAAATATAAATACTATTTATCTGTAAAAAAACCAATCTGACATATTAGATTGATAGAAGAATATAATGTTAGAAGATTAAGTAATTTGGGGGCAAGATGCTCTGATCTGAAATAAATTCACATGCATGACGATAGCCTGGCACACATGTGGTAGGTCAAGTACACCATCTGTGAGAGGAGGTCTAAGAAGAAAAGTTTTTAAAAGTTTCAATTATAAGCCCACACAAAAATAAAAATATCTTCAGTTTTCTCATTTATTTTTATTAGTTGGGTAGAAAGAGAAATGTGTAGATCTTTTGACAACTCTCTCAGTTTATGAACCATAAAGTTAGGTAATAGAAGTTGTTGATTAAAAAATGCATGTTTTTTTTGAAAAGTATTAAAAGTAATAAGACACCCTGATGTTTTAAAGGTTTGAGTTCATAAGTCTCTTGTTTTGACATTTATACCATCACTGAAACGCCTTGATTAAACATTTAACCATCATTTGAAGTTTGTTTGTCCTTAAATTTTATCTCACAATTTGATTCAACCTCTTGCTTCACTGATTTAATAAAAAATACTGTTAACTGTTTGCAAATTATTAAATTATAGGACTTTATTGTAGATAGTTAATATATCAGATGGGCATAAAATAGCAGTTATGGGAGAAAGGTAATACTCATAAGCTCTTTTTCTCACTTTTTCTGACTTGGGTCATTTTGCTGTGTTGACATCTACTAAAGGAAAAGGACATTGATTGGTTCTTCATCCAAGAAGGGTAGTAGATATGGGGACTTTACTCTCATATACACTAGCTCATGGAAGGGCGGATGCACAGTCTTTAGCAATCTAAGTAAATGTGTATGAATGCATTGCTTACAATGAAATGCATAAAGAGTGAAAAAGCCTATAAATATATCTTAAATTCCAATTGTGAAAGTGTGAGCCTTTTTAAAAGCACTACTTATTTCTGAAGACCAATATGCATTTTTCATAATAGTGTGCTAGTGTGCGGGTGACTTAGGTACACTTAGGTACACAATTCATACTGTCTAGTGTATGGATTTTAAGTCATGTGGCTTGGATTTTTGTGTCAAATCTGCCGTTTTCTTTTTTTTTTTTTTTTAAGATTTTATTTATTTGACAGAGTGAAACAAAGCTAGAGAGGGAACACAAGCAGGGGGAGTGAGAGAGGGAGAAGCAGGCTTCCCACCAAGCAGGGAGTCCGATGCAGGGCTCCATCCTGGGTCTCCAGGATCATGACCTGAGCCGAAAGCAGTCGCTTAACCAACTGAGCCACCCAGGTGCCCCAAATCTGCCATTTTATTAATGACCTAGAATACATTACTTAGATCTCTGTGCCTCAATATCCCTAAACTGGAACAGTATTACTAGTACCTGTTCAAAAAGTTGTCTAGAAATGTTACCGATTGTATTAATCATGCTGTGATAAAACAACACAGACTAGATGACCAATATGGAAATGTGTTTTATCAGTTCTAGGGGCTAGAAATCCAGATTACAGTGTCAGAAGGGTTACTTTTTGGTGGGATTTCTTTCTGGTGAGACTTGTAGATGGCTGCCTTTGGACTTTGTCCTCATATGGCCTTTCCTCTGAGCAGAAGCATGCCTGCAAAAGAGGGAGCTCTAGTGTCCTCCCTTCTTGTAAGGACAGTAGTCCTCTGGAATTTGGGCCCCACCCTTATGACTTCACTTAATCTTAGTTGCCTTCTTAAAGGCCCTATCTCCAAGTACAGTCACTTTATGGGTTAGGACTGCAACATACACATTTTGGGAGGACACATCTCAGTCCATAACACTGGTCTTACTTTCCATAGTATTTACTTGGATATGCAAGATGCCCTCTGTGCTGAAGCACTGATTTGTTCTTGCTCTCTTCTGTCGTGTCATGCTTGACAACATGGCTTATGATTCAATGGGTCTCAGATTTGATTAGCAGCTCATACCTTAATTTGTTTATAGAGATCCCTAATTATATTACTCATTATGTTCATGCCTGCTTGATACTGACCTAGATTAATACCTACTAACCTAATAATCTTATTGGAGGGGAACATGTGAAGAAGTTCTGCAGGACCTGGAAGGGAGGCAGAAAATAAAACATAGAGGAGAAAAGGTTAATGCTTCTGATTTGAGGTGTTTAAAGGATCCCAAGTAGGTCACCAATGTGGATTTTCTGATGAAAAGAGCAGTAGTTCCTTCAATATAACTTTAGAATTACCAAGACATATATTAATATGGTTTATATTTCAACCAGAGAAGGTAGCATTCAAAGGACCATGGGGAAAGGGACATGGGATATAAGGCTAGTGCTCATAATTCCTTAGGAATGTATGAAGCACCGTACCTCTGTTTCCAAAAGGTCTCAGCCAGATGCTGATCTAGGCTAAAATGTTTGAGAAGTTGGGTTTTTCTCAGAGTAATTGGGGAAGACATCCACACTACTTAGTATCAGTGCCCTGCTGTGGAAACTCAGATGGCCCCTCACACCTCCTTCAGGTTCCCACTTCTAACTGTACAGACAAAAATCAGTAGTTAAGTAACTGACTTTACACCCAGAGGTCCATTTACCCTTGCATAGTTTCCCCATTATCTCTCCTTGCATTTCATGTCCATAGTTAATTCTCCTCTTAACACATAATTCCTGAAATTTTGAATCTTTAAAAAAGTTCATGTAAATGGTCTTCAGTATGCCCTCATACAAAGTTGATTCTAAGACTTGCACTCCCTGCCATGTCCCACAAAGATGCAGAATTTCAGTGACTCAGTTGCTTTTCTGTGGAGTAGAGCAAAAATGAAGCTGAGAGTTGTGAGGATCATCACATCAGACCACCAACCCTGGATATTTCAGTGTGCATGTTGAGTTAACAATAGAATAATTATTTCTTTTCTGTTTAATTATATGCCACGTTGTACAAAAACAAAACAAGCAAATCTAAAGGGAATGGACTGAAGCCCAAGAGACATAGTCTTTTTCTTTCTTTGTTTTTTTCTTTTCTTTTCTTTCCTTTCCTTTTCTTTTCTTTTCTTTCCTCTTTTCTTTTATTTTCTCTTTCTTTCTCTTTTCTTTTTCTTTCTTCTTTCTTTTTCTTTTTTTTCTGTGCCACTTACAACAAGCTATGTGATTTTAGTGGAATTATAAATCATTAATTAATTAATTATTAATTATTAATATCACCAAATCTCAGTTAACTTGTACAGTGATATGAGACCAAGAGTAGGATCTCCCTCAAGGTATTAATGGAAGATCTAATATAAGCTCAGTACTCTGTGAAGAGTATTTGTTTCTATAAACAGATGTATAACTGCTGCAGTTCCCAGTCTGGGTTTCAGCTCTTCATGATTCTTTATCTTTCCATTTATCTCTATCCCCACAGTAGGCTAAGCTCAATAACTTAGAATCAGAAGGTGAAGTGAAAGGAACTTCTGTGAGCTACATACTGTTCTAGGCCCTAAGCAGGACAGCATGAGCAGGAGAAATGCCTTGCTTACATGAAGTGTTTTTTTTTTTTTTTTTTGATAGAGCAAATAGTATATAGGTATGCAATATAATTTGAAATAGTGGCAAGTTTTTGATGAAAAAATAGATTGAGAGAGTGTTCAGTTGTAGAAAGATGGGGCCTACTTTAGACCAAATAGCCAGGGAAAGACTCTTTATGGAGGTGATATTTGAACAGAGGAAATTCTTATAAATTAAGAATTAAGCCAAGTGAGGATATGGGGGAAGAATATTCCAGGTGGAAGAGAGAACAAGTGGAAAAACTATGGCCTGCTCAAAGTGAGTATAGCCTGCCTCAGAGTAGAAGGTGAGGAAGATACAGAGCCAAAATCAGAGTCATAGTCAGGAGTTAGACTGTGTTGCCTATAGACTTTGGTAAATGCATTAGCTAGTACAGGTTAAGCTGAAGTAATAAGGAAACCCCAAAATACAACAGTTCTGACATAGTAGCATATTATGCCTAGAGGTGAAGAGTTTCTAGGATTCTTATACAGCCCTGCTCATAGGTTGTCCAGTTTTTGTCACTTGTTGCCCTGCCATTAGGTGATATCCTAATCCACTACCTGGGTTTTAGCATAGGAGAAGAAAACACAACACACACTGTTGAAGGGTATGATTCCCACATTGTATACATTGGTAATATACAAGCCAACAAAAGAAGCTGGGGAATATAGCCATTGTGCAGCTAAATTTCCAAAACCATATTACTAAAAGAAAGAAGGAAGAAGGAGAGTGACTGATAGTGGAAGCCAATCACTAGTCATGGCCATAGCAATGAATATAGATATTATTCTGTGATAGGAAGCCACTGAAAATTATGGAGTAGGACAGTGAGGCTATTTAATTCATACATTTAGAAGATTGTTTATAGAATGTACTTCTAGAGCATAGAAGGGCAAAAGAAGGAAAACAAGAGGTGATTGCAACAACCTAGGTGAGAGATGAAGGTAGGTAGGTAGAAGTTTTAAAATCCAGATATACTAAAGGTAACTCCAGAAGGTACTGCTAATAGTTCAAATGGTAAAAAGTGGGGGGGAATGGTAATGAAAGACTCCTCCTAAGATGTTATACTAAGAATTGGGTCTTCTACTATATTGGAGAAATGTATTGGGAAATACAAATACTTATATGCCCATTGTAAAATATGATGCATGCTTCATAGGTGTGTGTGTGTGTGTGTGTGTGTGTGTGTGTGTGTGTGTGTGTGTGTGAAGAGAAAGCATCAGTATATGTGCCAGGATTTATGGTACTGCCAGTTTGGTTGTTCTGTGATATCAAAATATACTCTTCTTTCTCAGTTCCAGAGTATCAGTAAGTGCCATGTCTCTTTTCTGAATAACAGGCGGGGGGGGGTGGGGAGTGAATAGTAAAAGCCCAGATAGAAAGTGAGAGCTCCAGGATCTATTTCTAGATTAAATATTGCCTGACCTTGGGCAACTTATTCAACTTTCAAGGACATAAATATTCTCATCTGTAGAGTGGGGATAATGATACTATTCTTATCTACCTCAGAGGATCATTGTGGATCCCAAATGGGATAAGAGATGTGAAAAGACTCTGTTTAAAATGTTAACATCATGGTGAATAATTTATATCACATTTTAAATTTCAATCTGATTCCTCCCGTGGTACCACTTGGTAAAAGCAACCACTTTCATGCTTGTTCTCTCCAGTTCCCATGGCAATTTGGCTTCTCAAAGCAGGTCAAGCAGACTCCAAAATAAACTTGCAAAGTTAGCATCTGTAGTTTTAGGATAATTAAGTTGTTGTTGTTGTTGTTGTTGTTGTTGTTGTTGTTAGAACCTAATTCGTTATTTGTAACAAGTAGATTAAACAACCTTATTATAAAGACTGACAATTACATTTTTCTGGATAGCCAACACCACATTCATTTTAAGTATTATGAACAAGTTATCATAAACAGTTCACCAAATTCCTTTATTCAATCAAGGTGCCTGAATGTTTTAATATCTTTTATATGTAAGGCAATTTGTCTATCCTTTTTAATAAATGTATGATCATATTTTAGATTTAGAACTAACAAAATAAGCTAGATTTGGTAATGTGCAGGATAATTGGAAATCTGAGATAAATCTTAATATTCACTTCCTTCCCAAAACTCTCAGTGGAAAGCAGTGCATGCTTTTTGCTGTACCAACAGATTTTGACCAACAGCTTTCCTCAAACAAACTCTTAGGACTATAACATTGTGTGCCTAAAGGCAATGCAACCTTGTATTATAAACAGTATTTCTTCCCAGTGCATTATATTTTACTGACAGATTTCTGGAAAATATGTTAAATGTTTGAAACTTTATACTTAAAAATAAAAAATATGTTTATCATGGATTTCAGTGTAAAATTTGATGACTAAGGAAAAGTAAAAGACAGGAATTTAAAGAAATATTGCATTAATGGCTAAGAGCTTGACTTCTAAAGTTTGAATTTACCCCCTTTTCCTATTAGGAGAATATCAGAAAAATATCTAAGATGAACAGCTATAGAGTTCTAATCATATCCAGGTGATTGATACGCACAAATGAGTTATTTCTTGTGCCTTTGTCAGAGTCCTAAAATTGTGCTGAACAGAGTGGATAGAAAAGACATTTGCAATGTGATATTTTTCTTTGAAATCCTCTAGAAATTAGCTCCTAGAAGTCATAGTACATAAAACATTCTAAGAATGTTAAGTATTGATAAACTGATATACCTACGATACATAGCCTGACAAGATTAGGTTTGATCCTTATGTTAGACTTCTTTGGGAGACATTTATTGTATGGCATAATTGGGAAGTGTAAGAATGAAACTGATCAGAGGCCTGACAGAATCCAAAGGAAACTAACACAATGTTCTGGGGACTTCACATTTTTAATCTTTCAACTTAGGCTTTATGGGTAGTCACACATTTTCACACCATACATGCTTTTCCTACATTTGATCAAGGAAAATGATTGCTGAGCATACACAAGTCATACAGTTTAACATCTACCATAGAGAGAAAGTGTTTATTTTTCTCATTTCCTGTACTTAGTCCAGAGAAGGAATGTGAATGGTCCTACTTAAACCAATCAGTTTTGCCACAAGGCTGTACTGTCTATATTTGTTCAGTTTGTATCATGTGCCCACAATGATAACCAGGAGCACTGTTTTTATCAGAACCAGATGGAAGATAGGGTGAGAGAGCAGATGAATCAGGAAAGTTCTGTAGATGATTATTACACTGAAGCTTTGGTTTATTTATTTTTTTAATATTTTTATTTATTTGACAGAGAGAAACATAGCCAGAGAGGGAACACAAGCAGGGGGAGTGAGAGAAGGAGAAGCAGGCTTCCCGCTGAGCAGGGAGCCCGATGTGGGACTTGATCCCAGGTCGCCAGGATCACGACCTGAGCCCAAGGCAGTTACCCAACCAACTGAGCCACCCAGACACCCGAAGCTTTGGTTTATTTTGCTTGTCTGTTTAAGTCAGAGGACTAGCATTGAAAAACTGTATTATCTAAGACAATGAGGACTAATGCCTAGGATATTAATCATTATTTACTGATGCCATACTCAACATCACCACATTACATGACAGGGAATCTCTTTCTTCATGGGCAGCATGATTCATTGTTAGATAACTTTTGCTCTTACAAAAATAATGGAAGTCCAAATCTATCTTCTGGTTCTTTGTTCTAGTTTTATTTTTTGGAATGGCATGGCTTGGACTTTCTCTTCTTGTATCAGCTCTCATGTTAATTGAATACTTTGTGTCCTTTCCAATATCTAGTTTTCCACCTGGATGCACTCTGTGTGTGTGATCTTCTGTCTCAGGCACTTGCCATTCTGATATCTCTTATGTACACTTTTCCTAAGAATAATGCACATATGACAAAGGGCAAGGAACAGGGAGAGGAAAGAAAAAAAGAAAGAGGTAGGAAAAGTAAGTATAGCTACCAGGTGACTGATTTTCCAATGAGTAAGCCAATTCGAGGGCAGGTGGAAGAGAGAGAAACTAATGGATAAACTTACTGTATTCATCCATCAGGATACATCAGCCTATGAGGAATATAAAACAAATTAGACACAACACCAGTCTTTTCTAATACAAAGAAGCAAGATGGTATTTAAATAAACAAGATTTTAACAGATGGTGCATTTCAGAAGAAAGTTTACCTGTAAACTTTCAAACTCTCAAAGCCATTCCAAATTTTAAGGTAGCTGCTCATTTAAGCCTAATTGGGCACTATCTTGCTACTTTTTTTCTTGTCAGATTATTCATTCTTTTGTTTTATTTCATAGCTTATATTCCTCTAGAAAATGGGAACATCCAGGCATATGTGGTCATATTCTTAGTGCCATAAGTAAGATGCTGACTACCTAGTTCTCTGTGAAGCAGATGATAGAGCACCTTAAATAGCATAGATACCAAATATAGTAGATTAAGCTGAAAGTAACTGAAGACTTCTACCTGTTCTGTTACCATATATTCTGTCCTGCGCTTTGTTTTGTTTTGTTTTTTTACTAAATAAAATTAATAGTATTGGGTAGGTTTAAAGTATATGGTATATTACTTTGATGCATTTATATATTGTAATATGGTTGCTAATGTAGTGATATTTATATTTTATAATTATAGTACATGTTATTGTCTATATTCATTATACTATACATTAGATCCCTGTGGCTTATTTACTACTCATTACCAGTGTGTACCTTTAAACATTGTTACCCTTTCTACTACACCATTCCCCTGCTAACCATCATTTTACTCTGGTTTTTACTGCTTTAATTTTTTTTTAGATTTCACATATAAGTGGCATACAATTACTTGTATTTTTCTGTCTGGCTTGTCTCAATATAATGTGCTCCGGATCTACCCATGTTGTCACAAATGGGAGGATCTCTTCCTCATGGTTGTGTAGTGGTCCATTGTGTACGTACCACATCTTTTAATTTTATTTTTTTTTACACAGTAGCCAACATTGTCTTCTCCCTACAAAAATACATATATACTCATACAGAGATCATGAATTCTAGATTTATATAAGAGAAGAATTGGAAGACGCTGAAGATTGAAACTATTATATGAGCCAATACATGAAACTGGGAGAAATTGGGAATGCTCAAGATGCATTCAGAACATGGGTTTATGATACAACCTAATTATACAAAAGAACATAATGATCTTAAAGATATAGATAATAAAGAGGACGTTATTTATTTATTTATTTATTTATTTGCCAAAAGTTTGTACTTTATTTTATAGGTAGGGGAAAGCCATTGACATTTTCTCTGGCTTAGGCAAGTGGGGAGAATGACAGAGTAAAACGTGATTTGGAGCTTATTACAACAGTGTGTTGGATCTATTCAATAAGAGGAACAAAGCAATTTAGAGATAGAGAGGAAAGATAGAAAGTGCTGCTCGTATAAGACCAAGGCTGGCTCCAAATGGGGCAAATCTACAATGTCTTTCCAAATATAGTTGATAAACAGAACATCAGTAAATGCATTTTTCATTGTTTATTTATATATTGGAGAGATACATAACCTTGGATTCTAAGTCCTACATGATGTTATTTTATTCTGTTGAACTTATGCTTCTGTTTAGGTAAAATAAAGCAATTTTAAGAAGTAAATAATTCTGAAACTTCATGTATACTTGAATTTTAAGGCTAGGTATATGCAATGTCAAAAATGTTTTAGGGGCATCTGGGTGGCTCAGTCAGTTAAGCACCTGCCTTCTGCTCAGGTCATGATCCCAGGTTCCTAGGATTGAGCCGCGCATCAGGCTGAGCAGGGAGCCACCTTTTCCCTCTCCTTCTACTACTCCCCATGCTTATGCTTTCTTGCTCTCTCTGTCAAATAAAAATAGAAATATTTTAATAAAGAGATTTTAAACAGGGTTACTTCTGTGAGGAGAAGTGTTGAGACTTCCATCAGTGTTCTTATGTAAATTATCTATACAATTAGAGTTATGTGTTACTATCTTTTCAAATGATAAGCTGCAATTTAAAAACATACTTTAATGGGTATGGAGATGGTGAATTTCACTTGTTACTCTACATTGGGGTGAACAAATGATGCCTCACATGCCAAATCTATTCTACTCTGTCTTGAAAATATACAATATAAAATATATGAACTATACTATATAATAACACAGGTGCACTATTTTTCTATTGTCTATGGCTGCTTAATGCTATAATAGTGAAATTGAGTAGATGTGACTGAGACTATGGCCTGCAAAGTCAAAATCATTTACTATCTGACTCTTTACATGAAAGTTTGCCCATCCCTGCCTTATATAATGTTGTGCACTTTAGCTGTTCATATAAGGTATTTCTTTTCTTTTTCCCACAAAACAAACAAAACAAAACAAGAATCAGTAGAGAGAGAAAGCAATGATGTTGATGAAGATCATTGTCGGGGACTACGTGATCTGCCCCTCCCAAGCCACCAGAAACTTTGGTGGAGGTACCAGTGAATGTGAATGAAAACCCCTCCAGGCTTTCCCTACCTAGAATCTGGAAAGCCACTTACCCTGTGGGCCGGGCAATATGTCCTTGGTGTGCTTATTCAAGACATAGTTCCATTTAATCCTCCTCCTGGTAATCATATCTCTGTATCTCTTATCTCTTTCCTTGATCCCTCTGCCTCAATGGTCTCAACTTCTATGAGTTTAAGCAATCACTCTGTACCCTGCAGTAACAATACTAATCCTGTCTCTAGGGTGGGTGCAAAAGCAGTTAAAAATTTAACTGCACCACCCAACTTCCTCACTTGGGAATAATAAAAGACTGGGACCCTTGACAGTCAAGAGAGACTGAGAGAGAAAGACAGAGAGCCTGCAAGGAGAGAGCAAGAGAGCCAGCAAAGAGAGACAGAATCAATGTGAGGAGAGAGCAAGAAGCAAAGAGAGACAGAAGAAGAGGGAGAAGAAGAGACAGAAGTAGAGCAAGAGGGCCAAAGCCAGAAGTAGAGAGCTAGAGCTAGAAAGCCAAAGCTAGAAAGCCAGAACGTGAGCCTGATCCTGCTTCATAGGTCTCTCCTGACTGACCTCGGGTCTGTCAGGTTGCATCAGATCTCTGTGTCCATGTCATTATTTCATTATTTCACCCACTAGACATCCTGTGGTTCGGGACCCACATCTCTGCTGAGGCTGGTCCCTGGCAGCAACAGATCATGATTAATTTTTAGAAATTAGTCAAATTATTAACATGAATTTTATCTAGGGAACAACTTTCAGTAGGTTGGGCGTATAATGATGATAATATCTAGGAAACTGCTGACAAAGGTTCCCAGATGTAAACACAGCGTGTCAACAATGGTAACCTCTGTGTATTCAACCTGTGGTAAGACTAGGGATTCCATACAAACTTGCAGGTTTTAGGACTGGCAACCCAACTGAGTCCTGGGTTGTGGAAGTTTCCAACCATGCAGCTATTCAATAGAGATAGAACTCAGAACAGAATGGTCATTTAGATAAAATTTTATTAACAAAATTAGACAAACAGAGAACATATCCAAATCAGAGATCAAGAGCAAAAGTAGTGGAGAAAAGAATTAGAAAAAAAAGGGGGAATGTGGGAAGAAGGATGAGCAAGAATCATGAGAACAGGACAAGTAAAGCAGCATATGAAGTAGGAAAAAAAGTAGCATTGGTGTCTGGCATATTTTACAGTAGATGTGATTGGGGGTGGGAGGAAATGTCAAACATTTTTATCTGCAAAACTCTGTATATTTTGATGTGTGATCTTGGGTAATTTGATTCAATCAATAGTAAAATATAGGATTGAAAATTAAACCTAACATCTCTAGGATACAAAATACTATGCTTTTAACCCACTACAATGAACTAGTTCCAAACTACCTCAAAGCCATTTGCGACATCTTCCTATCTTTCTAACTCACAGACTTTGATTTCTTTTCCTTTGTCAAATCTCTTTCTTCAGACCAGTCTGTTCCCAGGAAATGGTCAGTTCTCAGTATAACTGCTGTGAGGACTTTTTAAACAACTATGTTGTATTTGGATTTCAATTTCTTCACTCTCTATATGGGGCAGTTGATGTATAATGACTCAGTTCTCAAGTACTGGAAGCAGATGCCAGTGGAATTTCTAGAAGGAGGCAGACATTTTCTTGAAACTGGAACACACCAAAATCAACACACTTGCTACAAATAGGTTAGGTCTCTTTATAGTGCATAACTTTTCTCCCACAATTGGCATGAACTACAAGGATTCATTCATTTTTTCATGCAACAGATATTTATGGAATGCCTACTCAAATTTAAGCACTATTTCAGGTTCTGGGGATTCAGTTAATCACAAAGAAAAGAAAGGGCTTTTGCTTCCTTTCATAAAATTTGCACTTTAGAGGGAAATAATATTATATAGGTCAATATTAGATACACAAAAATATTATTTTAGATAACGATAACTCCTAGTGAGATAATAAATTGTTGATTCTAAGGGTTGTAGAGATCTAGTATTCTAAAACCTAGGATACTTGGACTTCTAGGACTCCGAAATATGGACTTAGATTCCATGAACTCCTTGAAATGTCATAAAAAATTGAGTGGTGAGTAATATACACATTTTTGTGGGGGAAGAGTTTATAGCATACATCAGTGCCTCAAAAGAGTATGTAACCTGCAAAAGACTTAGAATACTTAGATTGACATGAGACATTCTGAAGAGGTGATGTTAAAGGTGAGACCTGACTGAAGAACCAAGCTATGAGAGTTTGTGGGTCACAAATACCAAGCCAAGTAGAGAGCAAGTTCCTGAGGCAGAAAGAAGTTCAGTGAGATGCAGGTGAATAAAGAATAGAAGAACTAGAATAAGTTGGAAAGAATGTTCAAATACTCAAAGAAGGAGGCAAGAGATGGCTCTTACACCAAAGTATTAGATCAAAAAAATGTCCTGAGAAACCATTACAGGGATTTAGGAGGAACTGTGTGATATGATTTTAAACATCACTCCTTAAGAAGCGGTTATAAGGAGACAAGAAGAGTCTCACAGAGCCCACGTAAGAGTGCCTTCTAAGTGTCCAAGGGAAAGGTGGTGATGATATTTGCCAGAGTAATAGTACTCGAAATAGATTTTTACATAAATGTATACAGATTCCAGGATATATTTGGCAAAAAAAGTCAAAGTCAAATTTGTTGCAAATTATTCTGTTTTGATAATGATATGTTTGAGATACCTATTTTGGGAGTGCCTGGGTGGCTCAGTTGGTTAAGCGACTGCCTTCGGCTCAGGTCATGATCCCGGAGAGCCAGGATCGAGTCCCACATTGGGCTCCCCGCTCGGCGGGAAGCCTGCTTCTCCCTCTCTCACTCCCCCTGCTTGTGTTCCTTCTTTGGCTGTGTTTCTCTCTGTCAAATAAATAAAATCTTTAAAAAAAAAAGAGAGATACCTATCTTGTCCAATATGTAGTCAATACACATTTTGGTGAAGAGCCAAATGGTAAAATTTTGAGTATTAAAATAAAAATTACCGAAGTCAAATATTAATATCATTCTAGGATACAAGAAAAAACCCTCAAATTGTAAAAAAAAAAGGTATTGTTTTAAAGATTTGAATTTTTGTTACAAAGAATAATTTTTCAGTAGGTACAGCCTTTAGATGGATGTTATAAATGCCTGCTCACTTTCAACTGATGTCACTGAAGGAGTACGATTTTTTGCTGCACATTATTTTTACCTTTTAAAAATTTTTTTACTAATTTTCTTTATATTATATATGATGACTGGACTGGAAATTATTTTTATAGCTTTTTCACTTTGTTGATATTTTGAGAAAGTGAGATCTAAATTGTGCCTTTCACTCAGCCTCCATAAGATTTACAATATTCCTCAAACTACTTTTTTGTTTGTTTTTGAGTTCTAGCCCAATAAAGTAACTTCAACTTTATATACATTTTAGTAGTCATGTTGTTATGATGGTGAGTCTACTAAATATTTTTGTAAACAATAGAATTGTGATGAAGTATGATTTTAATTATTCTGCTCTATATTGCTATTTAATTTTTATAATCATTTCTTGATTCAAAAGATGTCATGTTTTTTTAAAAATTAGGTGAATTACTCATAATATTCATGTTCAATGACTGCATTATTATTTCAAATTATCTTAATAATTTCATATAAAATTCAGTTTTCAAATCATTTTTATGAAGGACTTATAGTTGTATTAATAAATATAAATATTTAATTCAATTAATATTTTAAGCACGTAGATTTCACTAGAATATTTAAGTATATTTTAAAATACATATTAAAAAATTGACATCTCATTCAAATTACACTCAAATTAAATTACAAAGATGTAGTAATCAAAACAGTATGGTTCTTGTAGAAAAATAGATATATAGATCAATGGGATACAGTAGGAAGCCCAGAAGTAAACCCACAATTGTATGGTCAATTTATCTTTAACAAAGCAGGTAAAGAATACTTAATTGGAAAAAGGCGGGATCTTCAACAAATGATATGGGGAAAGGATAGCTAGATACAAAATAATGAAACTCAACCACTTTGTTACACCATACACAAAAACTCAAAATAAGTTAAGGACATAGATGTGAGACCTGAAACCTACAAGAGGAATCCTACAAGAGGAAACAGGTCATAATTTTTCTGACATTGGCCATAGCAATAACTTTCTAGATATGTTGCTGTAGCAAGGGATACAAAAGCAAAAAAAAAAAAAAAAAAAACCAAAAAACAAAAAACCTCTTGGGACTACATCAAAATGAAAAAGCTTCTGCACAGCAAAGGAAACAACCAACAAAAACTAAAAGACAACCTACTGAATGGAAGAAAATACTTGCAAATTACAGACCTGACAAAGGGTTAGTATCCAAAATATATAAAGTACTTATACAGATCAATGTCAAAAGAAAAACCCCAAGTAATCCAATTTAAAAAATGGGCAAAAGACAGGAACAGTCATTTCTCCAAAGACATCCAGAAGACCAACAAACATATGAAAATATGTTCAGCATTATTCATCATCAGGGAAGAGCAAATCAAAACCATAATGATTTATTACTACCTCAAATTTGTTGAATAGTTAAAAAAGAAACCACAAATGTTGGGGAGGATGTGGAAAAAAATGAATCCTTATGCACTGTTGGTGGAAATCCAAACTGGTGCTGCCAGTGTGAAAGACAGTATAGAGATACCTTAAAAAATTAAAAACAGAACTACCCTATAATCCAGTAGTTTCGCTACTGGGTTTTTACCCAAAGAATATGAAAACACTAACCCAGAGGTATCTGTGCATTCTTATGTTTATTGCCACATTATTTACAATAGTCAAACTGTAGAAACAGCCCAAGGGTCCATTAAGAGATGAATGAACAAACAAGATGTGGTATATATGTGTGATAGAATATTATTCAGCCATAAAAAAAGAATGAAGCTTTGTCATTTGCAACAACATGGATGGATCTAAAGAGTATGATGCTAGGTGAAATAAGTCAAAGAAAAATAATTTCACTCATATGTGCAATTTGAGAATCAAAACAGTGAACAAAGGGAAAAAGGGAACAAACCAAAACACAGACTCTTAACTACAGAGAACTAACTGTTGATCACCAGAGAAGTGGGTGGGGACACGAATGAAATCGGTCAAGGGAATTAAGAGCACTGAGTATTATGTTGGAACTGTTGAATCACTATATTGTCCACCTGACACTAATGTAACTACAGTTAGAGTGTTAACTACACTGGATTTTTTTTTTTTAAATGGCTTCTAGAGAAGCCTAGACTTCCCCCTCCAAAATTCAGATCACATTCCTTTTTCATTTAGTAACAAATAGAGATAGATACAATACATATATGAATGATAATTTACACAATTGCCTGATTATTGTACATTTCATTAAATGTGCCAGATATGAGATGGAAGCATATGGCTATTCAGTCTTTCAAAGTCAAAATTTAAACATATGGATACTTTATTATGGATTTGCTTTATATAAGAAAAAAATAATAAAATTCAGTGGATACCAATCCATGAGCCCAAAGAAAGACAAATTATTCTTAAATGTATGTATTTATATTTAATGAAAATCAGCTTTTAGATTAACCAGCCAACTCCTATCCCAAACTTAGTTAATGGGATTTCTGTACTTGTCTGGAGCCTATTGGAGAAAGAATAAATGCAGCTTAGGGATTCTTCCTATTGCTATATACATATTAACAAATATCACTATAGTGAAAGGGAGATGCAAAGAAAATGTATCTCTTACCTATCCCCAACCCCAAGAATATTTGAGTGTGCAAGAATATTAATGTGCTTTTCTGAATATAAAATTTGTTTTGCCCTCATGTTCCCATAAGGCCAGTATTCCTGGAGAAGATAATTACAAATATTGTATAGCTTGTAATATAAGTTGTATCAATCAAATACTCCAGTTATTTTTTGCTCATATTCTAAGCCTTAGCTGAGAATGTTGCTGTGTACTTGGTCAGGTAGGTCTGGGAACTTAAATATTATAGGCTCTGTCTCTCACCTTATAAAAAATAGTTAAGTTCATATGACACTGATAGGACCTTGAGATCTTTGAGGTCAAGACAAAGGCTGAAAATGTACCTGACCTCCGATATGACTTTACTAAAGTTTGTGATGACAGGCAGTAAATTAAATGCAGTGTTTCACTGAGTGGATTTGACAGCTCATAGCAAGCTGTAAAAGTTTGTAGAAACTCCAGTTTCTGTTATCTTAAATATGTGATTACAGTGTAGTAATAGAACCAAACCATCAAGATATTAGCATGTATGCAGAAACACACACATGCATATAAAACAGAAATAAAATACCTTAATTGTGTGTTTACATTCTGCTTTAAAAAATTCAAATTTTGGAGGGAATTGTTGATCAAGCAAAATTTTTGCAGAAAGCTTTTACTCAAGCTAGCAGAAAGATGATTAATATACTTTTTGGCTCATGGATGAAACATTTTAATTATTCATAAAATATGATTTGACCATTTTATTTTGTAAAAACAATCTTTTTTGAAAAATGAAGGAAAAGAATGCCTCTTGTTATCTCCTTCTCTCTCTCTCTCTCTCTCTTTAAAACACATGAGCCTGTGTATTCTGAAGCACAGAGGTATGTTGGAAAGTATAGCCCAAAGAGGCATAAACATGGGGAGTTTCAAGGCTGATGGAAGAGTATTTATTTTGCCTCTCAGTAAATTCAGTTGAGTTGGTGACCATCGATATCACCTTAGGGCCTTGAGAAATTTTCCCAAATCTTTCTATCTTTGCAGACTTAGGTCTGATGAACTCTAGATACTTTGACTATTACTCTCAGAGTACTCAACTCATTTATATCATGACACATATAAATCATGTTGAGGAGCAAAGGTTATTACTAAGCAATAAAGATGAAAAATAATAGAAACATCTTAATAGCCCTCTTAGATCTAGGCACTAATGTCTTTCCATCCTTTATCCCAAAATCCACATGGCATGTGGGAAGAAAACGAAAACACAAACAAATAAAGTAAACACTTCAAAAAATGAAGAAGTAGAAAGCATAAGCTATAAGGTTAAGAAAGAAACTATCAGTTTACTCAACATTGAATTCAACAAAGAATTCAACCAAATCTCCCATCCTTTTTCCTTCTTTCTTTCCCCTCCTTCCTTTTCTATACCTCTTTCCTTCCTCAAACATTTTTTTTGCAAGTAGTACCAGGAATTCAGAGTAGAACCTAGTTTTTTTGTCTTTAATTTTATCATTCTTTCACTTGTACCAAAGTATCCAGTTTCATACTGTCCCAAAGCACTGACTCCACTGGGTCAATTCTGGACTTATATTTTATCAAGATAAAAACCATGGTTAGAAATATACAATTCTGTCTCTTTCTAAGTGCCTTTGCAGGACAGTTAAAGGTTACATACAAATATGCCTTCCTCACCTGAAAACTTTTTAAGCTTCAGCACATAAAAATACTTGCTTCTAGGGGTGCCGTGTTGGCTCAGTCAGTTAATCTTCTGCCTTTGGCTCAATCCATGATCCCAGGGTCCTAGAACTGAGCCCTGCATTGGACTCTGCTCAGCAGGGAGCCTGCTTCTCTCTCTTCCTCTGCTGCTGCTCTGCCTGTTTGTGCTCTCTCACCTCTCTAAATCCTAAAATCCTAAAATCCTAAAACAAACAAACAAACAAACAAAAAAACAGACCTTGCTTCTAGATATCAAGTAACTTACAGATCTTGGGAAACAAGTATATTTTCTTTCCAGTAAAGATGATCAATGTAATGCTTATTATTGTTCTTCAGTTATGATCATCAGTATAGAGAACACTATATTCTACTTGCCCTAATCTTGTTAGAAGTGTTGGCCCTATGGATTTTTATTTTTTTTTAATTTAAATTCCATTTAACTAACATACTTTCATTAGTTTCAGAGGTAGAATTCAGTGATACATCAGTTACGTACAACACCCATTGCTCTTTAAAAATGCCCTCTTTAATGCCCATCACCCAATTACCCCGAAATAGAAAACATAGACAAATTACCTATAGAATATTATAAGGACTATAACCCAGGTAAGAGAAAACATCATATATGGAGAATACTCTGGATAGAATTATTGACAGGATTCCACTGGACACAGGCTTCTTGGTTCACTTTGCACCTAAAACTTGGAGTTAGACATCAAAAAGTCCTTGGCTTTTATGGTGGTTGGTTTATGCTGCCTTAGAATTCTTGAAATGCAAACAAAAAGCAAATAGAAAAAAAAACAGTTTATATTTTAACTTAACTTTGGGAAATTATTACTTTTAGGTCCATTATGACCCTGAAGTGAATTAGCATATATTACATTTTATTTTTTTTTATTTTTTTTTTTAAAGATTTTTTTTTTTAATCTTTTTTATTTATTTTTATTTTTTATTTATTTGACAGAGAGAAACACAGCCAGAGAGGGAACACAAGCAAGGGGAATGAGAGAGGGAGAAGCAGGCTTCCCACCGAGCAGGGAGCCCGACATGGGACTCGATCCCGGGTCTCCGGGATCATGACCTGAGCCGAAGGCAGTCGCTTAACCAACTGAGCCACCCAGGCGCCCCGCATATATTACATTTTAAAGGGTAAGCAAAATTCTTGAAAAACATCTTCTGTTAAAAAACAAAACAAAACAAAACTATATTCCTTTATTTAACTTAAAGCAACAATCAGTGCTATGCAATATATTCATATACAAAATTGTATCACAGAGTTATTTAGAATAGTAAGAAGTTGAAAGAACTTAAGAGCTTGATTAGAGGGGACTGGTTTTAAATTAACATTCATATGAGGGCACTAAAAATATTTTTGCACAATGTAAAAAATAATAGAAAAAGTTTGCAATACCATGTGTAAGAAAGGAGGTTACTCATACGTATATCAAGAATGCCCCCAATTTCATTTTAAACTTACACAAAGTTAAAAAAAAATACTACGGAAAATACGAATATATTTTCACAATGGTTATTTCAAGGTGATGAGATTATAAGTGAATTTTTCCATTATCTATATGCTTTCCTGTAGAGACCAAATTGAGTAAAATAACTTGCATTACTTTCATAATAAAAAGGTAAGATAATTTTTAAAGAATAATACCTCAAACTGCACCCTCAAAGCTTCTTTTTTACTGCCTCCATCCATTTCCACTAATGTAGGGGTTTTAGGACACTGAAGTATTCCACTTCCATGCTGTAGAAATGTAATATACTGCCACAATCAGATTGCCCTACTAACTTATCCTAATCCTATATTGTAGCTGTTTACGAAGGAAAGCTTTAACTAATAAAGACAGAAGTGCAAGAGAAAAGGAAAGGGAAAAGAGAGTGGAGAGGAGATCACGGGAGAGGAGAAAAGGCAGGTGAATGATAAATCAACCGTATTTAATCTGATTTTAGAAACCACCTGGACTCCTCTGTGCCAATAAGAAAATACTCCTCATAAAGCAACAACTGCATCAGCCACTAAAAAATAATAAATATTTTTATTTATTATTAAATTTATTATTATATAGAATATTTCATATTCTACTATGGATTTTTAAAATATTTCCTACCAGTAAGGATGGGATTAAGTATTAGATTCTTTTGGGGAATTTGCTCTTTCACTTTTATTTTGTAAGTAAATTGTAAGTTAGGGTCCCTAGAAATTAGTGTGACTCCTCAGGTCCTTTCACTGCCCAATCAGTATGATTTGCTTCTGCTTATGTCTACATTTAACACTTACACAGGAAGGGAAAATATCTTTTTAGCCATATTCCAGAAGCTTCATTCCGTTATAAAGGTGTATTGTATTTGGGTCTTAACTCCTCTGACAACAGAAATCAGGATATCTCTCATAATGGGTTTTACTCCTTCAAGCTTATACTGGGCATAGGTGAATAAGTGAAGTGGGAATTTTTACCTAAAAGTAAATATTATTAGTACCTTAGGGAGAAATCTTCAGTGTGCCAAGAATTGTGCTTGGCATGTCTTTCTAGCCTTCAGGCTCAGAGATCTGGTTGCCTATTGCCCCTGCTGGTACTCAGGCTGTCAGTTCTGCCATCAGTCATTTGTTGGGACCTCAAGGCGCCCGCTAGTTTGTGGCCATTAGTGGAAGTCGGCTGGGGTGGCCTCTTGGGCTTCTCTGGAATACTTCCCAGTACATGACCTAGCTGAATCTTCCCGCCCTCGGCTCTTAGCCTGCGTGCAGACTAGCGAACTTAGCCCCACCCAGCGGTCAGGCCTGAAATCCGCCTAAGGCCTTAGTGATAGCCACTAATGAGCTCCTATCGGCCCCTTGCTACTTCTTTTACTCCCTCCATTCCTCTCTATATAACTGTGTCTCTGATACAATAAAGCTGAGATTGCTGAGCCTTCACGGCTGACTCAACTCCCGGCTCAGTGTGGTTTCTTTCCCGGTTTCAGGGGGGTGGGCGGGCAGTGGACACATACCATCTCGCTCAGCCCCTGAGGATAACAGGCTGGTCCAGTTATCCCTCCCCCGCACCAGTGTTGAGGAGAGAGCAACAGTCATTGCCTGTGACTGTTCTCCAAAATAGGCCTGGGTATGCATCTCTTCATGAAAAAAGAAAAAATTAAATTCAGCATAGAGTCTATAAGAAATTTAATTACAAGAATAAATGAGAAAATGCTAAAAAATGTTGAGGGAATTTGTAACATTAAAATAGATACTGTTATAAATTTAAAAAAAGACAAAAAATATCTGCTCTGTAGTAAATTGGAAGATACTATTTCAGTCAAATGAGAACAGGTCAATAGAAGAAGATGTGATGTAGAACAGTGAATAATACAGTATCTGAATTTAATTCTCAGTGGGAGATGTAAGTGGAAGACATACTGTTACATAAAATGAAGTCAACTGGTACTAAAGGTTAGTTTTATAAAAACAAACAGGGAGGGGAAGAAATAAATAATAAGGCAAAAAAAGAAAATGATAGAAAATGATGTGAGTCACTAGATCCTGGAGATTTAGCCTGTGTTGATTGTGGTCTCTAGAAGAAGAAGTAAAGAAGGCAGAGAAAAAGGAGGTGGTGGCCCCTACCAATAGAAAGAAAACAAGTGTGTGTTTCCCATATATAGTTGTTACATAAAGGCAAAATGGAGAGTTAGCATCAACACACAAGAGAAATAAAGGCAAGTGTGGTCACTATGAGGAAAGTGAAGATTTAATTTACATAAATGAAGAGGCATTGGTTAAATATTTCATAACACAAACTAAGTCATACCAAAAAACGGGGTTATGTGAGGGGAAAGAGGTAAATAAATATGAAATGTGATAAAAAAATAAAAATGGAAGTATGAATATCAGAAAGGGATCAGTTTTATAGCATAAAAGAGACATTTGACATGGATACAAATTTAATTAACCTATGTGGATCAAAAACATTGATAAAATATGTAAAGGCAAGACTAATTAAAAATATAAAGCAAACAGGAAACCAAATTATATCAAATATTCCTGAAATTTCTTTATTTACACACCCATATATTAACAAATGCATCAAGGTAATCAGGAGCTATGTAGAGTATCAGATAGTCTTCCGGTGCTACCTTTTAAAAAATGTTCTTTTCCCTGTCCTTTTCTCCCCCAACATTTTCCATCCCATTCTTCAGGTTAATAATATTAACACTGTATGTCTTTGTCTCTATCTTTATGCTCATGACAAACTATTCATATAAAATAATAACTGCATGATATTCCATATAGAGATGTTCCATAAACTATTCAGTCATGCTGCTACTGATGTTTCATTTACTTATCTTGTTCCTGTATATACAATCTTGAAATACAAAACTTAAGACATATATCCTTATGCCCTATTTTTGTTATGCCTAAGATTCTAAGAAGTGGGATTGATGAGCCTATTTTTTCAAGTTTTCAGTATACCCATCTGGACTGCTTTGCAAAAAGGCTATTTCAGTTTAAATATCCATGAGCCATTTTCCCCACCTGCAATAAGTGTTAATGCTCTTTTGAAATTTTTCCCAGTCTGATGGTTGTAGAGTAATAACACATTTTTATTTGCATTTTCCTAACTACCACTGAGTTTCAGTTTTCATCTTGTTTTGCCAATTGAATTTGCTCCTTTATGATTGTTATCTTCATTATTCTTGACAGTAGCTAAATTAATGCTGTATTATAGATCTTAAACTTTTATCTTACCCATGCATTTCAGTTTCTCCCCTATTTTTGGTAGATCTATTGAGACTTTTTAATCTTCGTAGAAGAAAAATTCTACTTCTTATGGCTAAAAATTATCTATGCTTCTTTTCTTTTTTTTTTTTTAGTGTATTATTTGTAATTCTTTTCTTTTCTTTTTTTTTAATTTTTTTTTTAAGATTTTATTTATTTGACAGAGAGAAACACAACCAGAGAGGGAACACAAGCAGGGGGAGTGAGAGAGGGAGAGGCAGGCTTCCCACCGAGCAGGGAGCCGGATGTGGGGCTCGATCCCGGGTCTCCAGGATCATGACCTGAGCCGAAGGCAGTCACTCAACCAACTGAGCCACCCAGGCGCCCCTGTAATTCTTTTCTTAAAAAAGTTTCTCTAAGTCTGCTTATCAGATATCTTGGAACAACTGTTTTGTATTTTACAGTTTACCATTTAACTCATACTAAATTTTATTTTCTATATAGTATAAGATAAATGGATTATTTTATTTCTGTAGACAGGATGTGTGTGTGTGTGTGTGTGTGTGTGTGTGTGTGTGTGTGTAGCACTATAATATGTTAAACTAAGGGCCATCAAACTTTTTACTGTAAAGGTCCAGATACTAAATACTTTACTCCTGGCACGCCAGATGGTCTCTTTCATAACTACTCAGCTCTTCTGTTGTATCACAAAAGGAGCCATAGAGAATATAAAAATAAATAAATGAGCATAATGGGTTCCAATAAAACTATACTTATGGACACCAAAATTTCACATAATTTCATATAATTGTAATGTGCCATGGAATATCATTCTTATCTTGGTATTGTTTAAGTCATTTAAAAATGTGAAACCTGTATGAAAACAGGTGAAAGGCAGGAAAAGACTCATGGCCATAGATTGCCATGTGTTACACTATTAGAGTTCTGTGTTATACTATTATATTCCCATTCCTGTGGCAATGTCATATTGACTAGATCCCCGTGGTTCTGATATCAAATAAGGCTATTTCTCCATATATATATTTTTTCCTTTTCCTACTTTGTTTCATTATATTGGGGAATTTTGATAATTTTCCATTGTAGAATAAAATATTTATTAATTTGGGGTGAATTTACTTTTTGATGGTTTAACTTCTCTAAGAACATGGCATAAATTTCCATATAGTTAGCCCTTATTTTATACCCATTAAAAACATTGTAGTTTATTCCTTCTGCATTTATTCTTAAGGTTTTTTTTTTTTTACTTTAAAATTATTTTATATTTTCAGTGTTCCAAGATTCATTGCCCATGCCCCACACCCAGTGCGCCATGCAATAGGTGCCCTCAGTACCCACCACCAGGCTCTCCCATCCCCCCACCACCTCCCTCCAAGTTACTCAGTTGCTTCTGTGTCCAAAGTCTCTCAGGTTTCATTTCTCTCCCTGAATTACCCTACTTCCCATTTCTTTTCCTTCTCCTACTGTCCTCTCTATTACCCCTTATGCACCACAAGTACGTGAAACCATGTGATACTTGACTTTTTCTACTTGGCTTATTTCACTCAGCATAATCTCTTCCAATCCAGTCCATGTTGCTACAAAAGTTGGATATTCATCCTTTCTGATGGAGGTGTAGTATTCCATTGTATATATGTACCACATCTTCTTTATCCATTCATCTGTTGATGGGCACCTTGGCTCTTTCCACAGTTTGGCGATTGTGGCCATTGCTGCTATGAACACTGGGTACATATGGCCCTTCTTTTCACTACATCTGTATCTTTGGGGTAAATGCCCAGGTGTGCAATTGAAGGGTCATAAGGTAGTTCTATTTTTAATTTTTTAAGGAATCACCCGACTCTTTTCCAAAGCGGCTAAACCAGCTTGCATTCCCACCAGCAGTGTAAGAGGGTTCCCCTTTCTCCACAGCCTCTCCAACACTTGTTGTTTCCTTCCTGTCTTGTTAATTTGGGCCATTCTGCCTGGTGTAAGTCATCTCAATGTGGTTTTCATTTGAATTTCCCTGATAGTTAGTGATGATGAACATTTTTTCATGTGTCTGTTAGCCATTTGTATATCTTCTATGGAGAAGTGCCTCTTCATGTCTCTTGCCCATTTTTTGATGTGTTCATCTTCTTTTTGGAAGTTGAACACAAAGTAGTTAAAGTAGTTCTTTATAGATCTTGGATATCAGCCCTTTGTCTGTAGTGTCATTTGCAAGTATCCTCTCCCATTCCGTGGATTGCCTCTTTGTTTTGTTGACTGTTTCCTTTGTTGTACAGAAGCTTTTATTTTGATGAAGTCCCAAAAGTTCATTTTTGCATTTGTCTCCTTTGCCTATGGAGATGTGTCTTGAAAGAGGTTGCTGTGGCCGATGTCAAAGAGGTTATTCCCTATGTTCTTTTCCAGGATTTTGATGGATTCCTGCCTCACGTTGAGATATTTCATCCACTTCAAGTTTGCCTTTGTGTGTGGTGTAAGAGAATGGTCTAGTTTCATTCTTCTATACATAGCTGTCCAATTTTCCCAGCACCATTTATTGAAGAGACTGTTTTTTTTCCACTGGATATTTTTTCCTGCTTTGTCAAAGATGATTTGACCATAGATTTGTGGGACCATATCTGGACTCTCTACTCTGTTCCATTGGTCTATTTCTCTGTTTTCGTGTCAGTGCCATGCTGTCTTGGTAATCACAGCTTTGTAATAAAGCCTGAAGTCAGGTAACGAGATGCACCCAGCTTTGTTTTTCTTCTTCAGCAATTCCTTAGCAATTCAGGGTCTTTTTTGGTTCCATATAAATTTTAGGATTGTTTGTTCCAATGCTTTGAAGAATGTTGGTGAAATTTTGATTGGAATGGCATTGAAAATATAGATTGCTCTGGGCAGTATAGACATTTTTAAAATGTTTATTCTTCCAATCCATGAGCATGGAATGCTCTTTAATCTTTTTGTGTCTTCTTCAATTTCTTTCATGTATATTCTGTAGTTCGTGGAGTACAATCCTTAACTTCTTTGGTTAGGTTTATTCCTAAGTATCTTATGGTTTTTGGTGCTATAGTAAATGGAATCAATTCTCTGATGTCCCTTTCTATATTTTCATTGTTAGTGGATAAGTAAGCAACTGTTTTCTGTGCATTGATTTTGTATCCTGCCATATTATCGAATTGTTGTATGAGTTCTAGTAGTTTGGGGGTAGAGTCTTTTGGGTTTTCCACATAGAGTATCATGTTGTCTGCAAAGAGAGAGAGTTTGACTTTTTCTTTGCCAATTTGAATACCTTTTATATCTTTCTGTTGTCTGATTGCTTTTGCTAAGACTTCTAACACTATGTTGAACAGTAGTGGTGAGGGTGGGCATCCTTGTCTTGTTCCTGATCACAGAGGGAAGGTTATCCATTTTCCCCCATTGAGAATGACATTCGCTGTGGGTTTTTTGTAGATAGATTTTATGAGGTTGAGGAATTTTCCCTCTATCCCTTTACTTTGAAGAGTTTTGATCGGGAACAGATGTTGTATTTTGTCAAAAGCCTTTTCTCCATCAATTGAGAGTATCATGTGGTTCTTCTCTCTTCTCTCATTGATTTTTTCTATCATGTTGATTGATTTGTGAGTGTTGAACCACCCTTGCATCCCTGGGATAAAACCCAACTGGTCATAGTGGATAATCTTTTTAATGTATTGTACGATCCTGTTAGCAAGGATCTTGTTGAGAATCTTGGTATCCATATTCATCAGAGATATTGGTCTGAAGTTCTCCTTTTTGATAGGGTCTTTGTCTGGTTTGGGGATTAGAATAATGCTGGCTTTATAAAAAGAGTCTGGAAATTTTCCTTCTGTTTCTACTTTTTGAAAGAGCTTCAGGAGAATAGGTGTTATTTCTTCCTTGAATGCTTGGTAAAATTCTCCAGGGAATCTGTCTGGTCCTGAACTCTTGTTTTTGGAGAGGTTTTTGATCACTCCTTCAATCTTGTTACTAGATATAGGTCTATTCAGATTGTCAATGTCTTCCTGTTTCAGTCTTGGAAGTATATAGTTTCTAAGAATGTATCCATATCCTCTAGGTTGTTAAACTTATTAGCATATAATTGTTGATAGTAATTTCTGATGATTATTTCTTTTTCCTTGGTGTTAGTTGTGATCTCTCCCCTTTATTCATAATTTTATTAATTTGGGTCTTCTCCCTTTTTTTTTGGATTAGTTTGGCCAATGGTTTATCGATTTTATTGATTCTTTCAATGAACCAGCTTCTTGTTTCATTGATGTGTTCTACGGTATCTCTAGTTTCTGAGTCATTCATCTCTTCTCTAATCCTAATCATTTCCTGTCTTGTGTGGGGGGTTGATTTAATATTTTGTTGATTTTCCAGTTCTTTAAGGTGTAATGAGAGTTGGTGTATTCAGGATTTTTCAATTTTTTTGAGTGAGGCTTGGATGGCTATGTATTTCCCCCTTAGGACTGCCTTTGCTGTATCCCATAGGTTTTGAATCGATGTATCTTCATTCTTATTGGTTTCCATGAAGTGTTTCAGTTCTTCTTTGATTTCTTGGTTGATCCACAGATTCTTGAGCAGGATCTTCTTTTGCTTCCAAGTGTTTGATTTTTCTTCTGAACTTTTTATGGTGGTTGAGTTCCAGTTTCACGGCATTGTGGTCAGAGAATATGCAGGGAATAATTTCAATCTTCTGGTATCAGTTGAGCCCTGATTTGTGACCTAGTACATGGTCTATTCTGGAGAAAGTTCCATGTGCACTCGAGAAGAATGAGTATTCTGCTTTTTTAGGGTGAAATGTTCTGAATATATCTATGAGATCCAGCTGGTCCAATGCACCATTCAAGGCTCTTGATTCTTTGCTGATTTTCTGTTTAGATGATCTGTCCATTGCTGAGAGTGATGTGTTAAGATCTCCTATGATTAGTGTATTTGCATCAATATGATTCTTTATTTTGTTTAACAGTTGGCTTATGTAGTTGGCTGCTCCCATGTTGAGGGGCATAAATATTTACAATTGTTAGATCTTCTTGATGTATAGACCCTTTAAGGATGATGTAGTGTCCTTCTGTGTCTTTGACTACAGTCTTGAGACTAAAATCCAATTTGTCTGATATGAGAATCGCTACCCTGGCTTTCTTTTGGGGTCCATTGGCCTGAAAGATGGTCTTCCATCCCCTCACTTTCAATCTGGAAGTGTGTTTAGATTCAAAATGTGCCTCTTTTAAACAGCATATGGAAAGGTCCTGTCATTTTATTAAGTCTTCAACCCTGTGCCTTTTTATTGGAGCATTTAGGCCATTCACATTGAGAGTGATTATTGATAGATACGTTTTTATTGATATCATGTTGCCTGTGAAGTTCATGTTTCTATAGATAACCTCTGTGAATTTCTGTTCTGTGTCACTCTTGGGTACGTTTCTCTTTTATAGAACCCCTCTTAGTATTTCTGGTAGTGCTGGCTTGGTGGTTGCATGATCTTTTAGACCTTGGAAGTCCTAGAAGCTCTTTATCTCCCCTTCTGTTCTGAAAGTCAACCTTGCTGGATACAATATCCTTGGTTGCATATTTTTTTAATGTAATTTCCTGTATATGTCTTGCCAGCCCTTTCTGGCTTGCCAGGTTTCTGTGGAAAGGTCTGATGTTATTCTGATGGTCCTCCCTCTACAGGTAAGGGATCACTTCCCCCTAGCTGCCCTTTAGACATATTCTTTGGTTTTATGATTCATGAATTTCACAATTATGTGCCTGGAAGTTTTTATGGCCTCATTGATCATGGGGGGGGGGTGTCCTCTCTGCCTCTAGGACATGAACAAGAGTTTCATTCCCCAGATTAGGGAAGTTTTCATCCATGATTTGTTCAACTATATCTTCTAGGCTTCCCTCTCTCTCTCAACTCTTTCGGGAATTCCAATAATTCTGATATTGGAGCCTTTCATGGCATCATTTATTTCACTTATTCTGTTTTCATGGGATTTTAGCTGTTTACTCCAAGACTTCTCTTTCTCCTCCTTATTAATCCATCTGTCTTCTAAATCACTGATACAATCTTCAGCTTCACTTACTCTAGCTGTTAGCATATTAAATTAGGTTGCATCTCATTAATAGCCTTTCTAAACCTCAGCTTTCACTTCTGTTATTAGGGCTTCCATTTTGAGACTAATATTTTTTTCCAAATTAGCCATTGCTTGGACGATTGCTGCCATGAATTCCATTTCTGTCATATTGTTTATGTTCATTTCCAGTAATTCTGTGACTGGGGTTGCAGTCTCAGGATTCTTCTTCTGTTGATTGTTCTTCCTCTGAGTCATTGTGGCAAGGAGTGGTTGAGGGGGTGTATAACTAAATATATCAGCCACTATCCAGGTGAATTGGTCACTGGAAGGTTTTGGAGCAATCAGAATTCACCACCAAAAAGGAAGAAGAAAGAAAAAAGAGAAGGGGAGAAAGGAAGCAAGAAAAAAAAAAAAACCTGCCATAGTGGGGCCCAGTGGTAGTATTTATATGGTACAAAACTACTACAGGGTAAAGAAAAAGGCCATCAAGAGTAAATGAAGATATCAAAAAGCTAATTCCAACCTGAATGACCCCCAAGACCAGTATTTATATAATACAAAGGCAAAAACAATTATACAGAAACACTGACAGACTAGGTGGAAGGTGAGGACAGACACTCCTTATGGGTAAGGAAAGTATTTCAGATCCTCCTGAGTATGTCTTGTTATTATTGTTAGAGGAGTCCACTTTTTAAAGATATAGGGAGATTAGAACTGGTTTGTATATAGGGGTAGTAATGAATAGGGATGCAGGATTACCTTGAAGCTTATGACTATATGTTTTTTTTAAAGAAAAAAATAAAGGAAAGAAGAGAGAAGGGAAAAAAACAGATAAAACAAACAAGCAAAGGAGAGGCAAGAACAACTACAACAACGGAAAACACAAGTATGTGTTTGAAAAAGTTTCAAGGTAAAAAATTGTTATGGGGTGTTGTATTGAGTATTATGTTGTGATAAAAAGTGGGTTAAAAATGAAAAGAACAAAAACCGTGAGTATGATTTTTTACGTTTAAAGTGGAAACTTTAAAAGTAAAAATAGAAAAAAGTTAAAAAAGCAAAAAAGGTGAAAAACTATATCAATAAAGTGTGTAGCATTTGGGGTAGTACCAGAAGCTTAATATATTGCCTTTCCCCTGATGTTGGGTTTTTACAGTTTTAGTGTTCTCTTGTTCTTCTGGCTTCCCTTCTGGAGGTGGGGCCTGCCACGCTGTTTTTCAGTCCCTTCTACCTGGGCTGCATCTCTCTGCCCCCTCCTAGAAATGGGGGACCATGGCAGCCAGGTTGTTAGGCTTTAGTTCTCTGGAGGGTTTGTTCTTTTGCGGCTTTTTGCAGCTGTTCAGGAAGTCAGGTCATAGCAAGATGTCTGTGCCCAGACCTCCTTCCCAGAGAGAGCCCCGAATTAGCAACCCTTTAGACAATGGGGGGGGCCCAAGCCTCTTCCTGTATCCTCTCCCTTGGCCACCTGTCATAGCCAGGCTGGTGCAGACACTGGTTTGATTCCTGTCCAAAGCCCCTACTTGTCGTTTCACTCCTGTGCCTCAGAAATTGCAACTGATTTTGGGTCATGTGACCTTGTCTGTGCCCAGGGAGTCAGTGGTGACCCCCACACATGAGGGACTGAGGTCCCGTGGCCCCGCAGGTTGCGCTCAAGTCTGCAAAATTGCCTTCCCTTGGGGGGGTCTGCGCCTAGCCCACGGGGTGGAGAGAAGCATCAGAGAAACGCAGCGGAGGAAAGAAAAAAAAAAAGGAAATAAGCAACGGAAAAATAGAATCTGCTATGCCGGTTCCACCAGGTTCCCTCGTGCTGCACCAGGGCGCACTTTCTCTCCACAAATCTGTATCCCCATTTCCCCAGCTGCCCCTCAGGCACTCCGTTTTTGTCTGCTTTTAATCAGACCGCAATATGCTGTTGTTCCCCAAACACAGAGCACGTTCATGCTGGGGTATTGCTTTCCAATGGGTCACCTATGCGGGCTTCTTCCCCTGCACCCCTTGTCTTTGATATCCTTCTGATCGCTCCCACTCCACTGTACCTCTGTGCCGATGTTCTTCATCCCCTGTAGTGATCCAGAAGTGTGAAATATTATATTTCAGGCTGATTTCATGGTTGCTCACAGTGTTCCTGTAGTGTTTTTTGCAAGAATTGAGCTACTTCAGGGGACTCCCTGAAATGGGGTCACCTGGCCTTCCACCATCTTCCCAACTCCTATTCTTAAGTTTTTTAATGAACGGTTTTCCGGTTAGTATCAGGAGCATTTCTTCCATTTGTATATCTACATACATCTTATACAGATATATAAATATTATAGATGTGTATGAGAAAGTTGATTTTTGTATTTTATTTTCATCATTCTTCCCAAATTCATCTGTTAATATTAGTTCTTTTAAAAATTAAAAATGCAAATATATTAATATTGACATATTCCAATGATTATAGCACTTATTTTATTTTATTATCTTACTGTATTTATTAGAATCCTTGAGTCAATATGCAAGAATACTGTGGTATTAGGAATATCAATTTTATTCTTGATTTTAATCAACTTAGAGTTTCAGTCTTTGAAATAATATTTTTGTGGATTTTTGTTAATTTGTTGTATTGTTTTAAGCATATTTTTCTATTCCAACTACATAGAGATTTTATTAGAAGAATATTGAGTTTTGCCTTGTGCCTTTTTAGTATGTACTTGGATTTTCTTTGTTGTTTTAATGATTTTTTTTATTATTATATTCATGTGCTCTTAGAAACTGTGGAATTTGGAAAGACGGCCTCTGGAGATATTGGAGAGAGAAAGGGAGAAAAAGGTTGCTCTTATCCCAGTAAATTTTCTTTGAATAGCTGGTACCCCTATTCCTCAAGGGCCTATGGATTAGCCATAGATTTGTGAATAGTTTGGTAAGTCCTTTAAGCAGGAAACACACCAGCACTTGCCATCTTTTAAGCTGAGCATACCAGGAAAGAGAGAGGCATGAACTGAGTGAATAAACAGGGTAATGATGAGCTTCCCACTGTTGTACTACATCATGTCCTTGGGCAGACCAACAACACCTCCTACAATTCATCATCTTTTTGCTACAAGCCACAGAAACTGGACCTAAGATCTAGAGAATAAGTAAATGAAAAAAAAATAATGAAATACAATTTAAAAAATTAAAAACTTCCTAAGTTCAAAGAGAAAAGATGTAAAACATATTAGAAGACATGACTTCTAGCAAAACAAAATTACTGAAAGAATAGATCAGACAATAATTTGAAAAACAACAAAATAACAAGTACAATTAAAATTTCTAAGACAAAAAATTATGTGAATCTTATTTCCAACCAAAATATTTAGTAGCTGAAATATAAGGAAGATATTTTTGAAATATAGCTACATATATGCAAAACAAATTGTAGAAGGGCACCTGGGTGGCTCAGTTGGTTAAGCAACTGCCTTTGACTCAGGTCATGATCCCAGAGACCTGGGAACAAGCCTCACATCAGGCTCCCTGCTCAGCGGGAAGCCTGCTTCTCCCTCTCTCACTCCTCCTGCTTGTGTTCCCTCTCTAGCTTTGTTTTTCTCTGTCAAATAAATAAATAAAATCTTAAAAACAAAAATAAAAACAAAAACAAGTAGTAGAAATAAATGGGGGAGAGACATGGAAATCATAAAAATTGTGAAGGAAAAACCAGGGACCTGGAAGATAGTCAGTGGGCCCTTCTATATAAATAGTGGAAAGCAAGAAAAAAAATTTGAAAAAGAAATCTTAGTAAAATTAGATGTTGAATGCATGGAAATCAATTAGAAGTTGTAAAGGTAGGTGAAAATGAAGATCAGTGAGAGGATTAAAAGCCCCAGTACTTATCAGAAGAATCTTTGAACACATAAATAAACAAAAAGGTAAGAGCACAGAAGAACAGCCTTGAAACAGTGCAGACACTCTCTTCTACACAAACTGTTCAGAATAAGCCCATGTTAAAATATCATTGGGAGTATCTGAAAAAGTGTAAATCCTCTTTCCTTGGCCATACCAATTAAAGGTAATTACCAGTTTTTTTAATTTGAAAATATATATGCACTCCTATGTTTATTAGCATTAGCCAAGATATAGAAGCAACCAAACTATCCATTGATAGATGAATGGGTAAGGAAAATATGGATATACACAATGGAATACTACACACCCATGAAAAGTATGGCATTGGGCTGTTTGAGAGAACACAGATGCTAAGTGAAATAAGTGAGACTAATTTATGAATGGGTGGATGGATGAATAAGATGTGGCATATATACACAATCGAAAAATTACTATGCCATGAAAAAGAATGAAATCTAGCCATTTTTGTCCATATGGATGAAACTAGAGAGTATTATGCTAAGCGAAATAAGTCAGTCAGAGAACAATATGATATGATTTCACTCATACATGGAATTTAAGAATAAAACAGATGAACATAGAGAAAAGGAAGATAAAAGATGAAAACAGAAAAGGAGACAAACCATAAGAGACTCTTAACTGTAGAAAACAAACAGGGTTAGTTCAGGGAAGGTGGGTGGGTAAATGGAGTAACTGGGTGATGGGCTTTAAGGAGGACACTTGATGTAATGAGCTGGGTGTTAGATGCAACTGATAAATCACTAAATTCTACTTCTTAAACTAATAATACACTATATGTTAATTAGATTGAATTTAAATTTAAAAAGTCAAATGCCAGGGGCCAGCCCCAGCAACAGCTGGGACTGACAGGTGAGGAAGGAGTCAGCACTTTCGAATGAAGAGACAGACTCAAAGTGTGGTATGGGGATCTCCTGAAAACACTGTTTTCAGGGTTCTTTATTTATAGCACAGTATTACATATAAGATCAAAGAGTTTTGTTTAGATCACAGAGTTTCTTTTAAGTTATGATTCATCAATCTTGTGTGACAATAGTGCCCAGGAAAACCGCAACTATTACACAGGATGTTCTGGTTAAAGTCTCATCTAAGGAATGACCAATTAGAGACAAGTCGAACTTTCTGCCTCCCCCTCAAATGCAGGGAGGTGAACAAGCGATTGGGTGGTTGTGAGATTTTTTATTGTTTAAACTAAGTTAGTTACAATGTAGCTACCATACTCCTATGATTATGTTTCTCATTATCTCAATAATCATCATGTTTTAAAAGGGTAGGGTGAAACTTGAGGCTTGACGTAAGCAAGCTAAAAGTAGGGGCAGAGAAAGATTTGATATAATTGTAGGTATAAGGAGAAAAGTGTTTTTCAGAACTAGTCAGGTGGAAAGGGAGAACAAAGAAAGCAAAGCTGCATGGCGTAGATGACCACAACTCTGCCTAACTCCCTCACTTTGAGGGAGGGTCATGGTGTTCCGTGTCTTGCGGAAAGAAGCCATATGAACGACTTTGCTTCTGGTCTGTGGCAGTTAAATCTTTAAAAATATACAAAAAAGAAAGAAGTCAAATTGAGAAAGATAAATACCATATGATTCCACTCATAAGAGGAAGCTAAACAACAACAACAACAAAAAAAAAAAAACAAAAAGCAAAATCAGGCCTATAGAGAACAAACTGGTGGTTGCTGGAGGAGAAGGGGTAGGGGGTTGGTCTGAATGGATGATGGGTGAAGGAGAGATAGATACTTCCAGTTATGAAAGGAATAAGTCACAGGATAAAAGGCACAGCATAAGGAATACAGTCAATGATACCATAATAGGGATTGAACAGAACAGATGGTAACTACACTTGGGGTAAACAGTAGCATAATGTATAAACTTGTCAGTGTATAAACTTGTCCAATAACTAAGTTGTACACCTGAAAGTAATGTAACGTTGTGTGTCAACTATACTCAACAACAGCAACAAAAATGGTAATTACCAGTTCCTCAGTGAGATGGAATTGAGCATTGATATTACATATTTTGAAACTAAGCTGTATTATTTTCTTGAATAGGAGAATAGAAAACAATACTACAACTATTACATTTTTATTAAAAACTTGCAAAAATGGGCATTTTTCTTATCTCAACTTGATTCTTAATCCAACTTCAGCTCTCCATGCTTTGTTTAAAATCTTTTGCTCAAGGTGCTTCCTTAGTGCAGTAGGCAGCGAGTCACTACCCAATGTTAGGTCCCCAGACCCTAGCCTGTCTGAAAAGCTGTGTGTCCCATTTATTTAAAAATAGAAATAAGATGATGATGATGCTTAAAATTAGAAATTGATGGTAATATTTAAATATACTAATAAAAAACAGTACTTGGGAATAAACACAATAGTCATGAAGAAAGCAATAATAATATTCTATGATTATGTAAAACATTAAAAAATAAGTCTACATAACAGAATTTATGAGATGAAACCAAAGCTCTATACAGAAGGAAATGCTCTTAAACATTTACATTATTAAAGTAAAAGAAAAAAATATTTTAACGAATTATAGGGCTCTTTTCTTTAGTAAACCAAAAAATAATTGTTAGGGAAATTGATATTATAGTCTAAGCAAAAACTAAGAAAAATCAGAAAATCAGAGCGCAGAACACTAGTAAATTTGTTAGTTTTTTAAAAGTCAACTAGTATTCTGTAATTTAACCTATTTAAATTTTGTGCAGTTAAGAAAAAGCATAATAGATAAAGAAACTTCATGAAAAAGGAAGTACTGTGTGTGTTTATATACTGATTAGTGTATATTTCTTACTGTCAAATGAAATGGCTAAGGAAGAATTGAAATTTTAAAGCACTATTCCAATCAAAGCTTATACATTCCAATGGTTTTGCTGACGAGTTATGTTCGATTTCTAATGAGCATGTGGTTCCTCTGGTATACAGACTATCCATCACCAAATAGGGTAGATCCTGAAACTTGATGAAGTTTTCAAATACAATGAACAAATCTCATTTGGGAAGCCTTGTAAAAATAAAACAAGAGAACAACAACAAAAAGGCTTAGTAGAAAATACAATTACATGATATACATATAATGCCCCTGCCAAACCACATAGTGCTTATCTAGGGAAACCCGTAAAAGATCTCTGTTACTATAAAGCATTGTAATGGAAATGTCTGAATAGCTTGGTCAGATCACTGATTACTTACTCAAGGGAACGTCGATATAGTGTGCTGAGCATTTTAAATAGATCAGTTAATTCTTAAACAATTCCATGAAATAAATAATATGATTATGCCCATTTTACAGAAAAAGAAATAGAAGCTTAGAGAGTGAATAAAACTCTTCCTTTACTCAATATGTAAATGACTCCAGGCTCCCCCACAGGCTGACTCTGTCCACACTTGTGAGGCATGTGTCATGCATCTCCTCCCAGTACACAAATATATTGATCAAATGTGTACCCATCCATAATACAGATGCAAATGTAGAAACATATGGAAAACATATTATGTTAAAAATTATCTGTTTTCAAACCAGTGACTAATTGGAATGAATAACAAGATGTTTCAAATACCCAGGTAAAACACAGGAACATCAAAAGGGTATGTGTAGTTACTGGTTTTTTGTTTTTTTTTTTAAGATTTTATTTATTTGACAGAGAGAAACACAGCCAGAGAGGAAACCCAAGCAGGGGGAGTGAGAGAAGGAGAAGCAGGCTTCCTGCCTAGCAGGGAGCCCGATGTGGGACTCGATCCTGGGTCTCCGGGATCATGACCTGAGCGGAAGGCAGTCGCTTAACCAACTGAGCTACCCAGGCGCCCCTACTGTATTTGTTTAGTTATTTTTAATGTTTTCACAAATTCAGTGATATGTGATTATTCGAGAGTAAGAGATTAGGTCTATCTGAAATTCCACATGGGGTCCATGAAGGTAACAGTCCCAAGAAACTGCTTGGCCTGGCACTAGAGTCAGAATAAAGTGGTTTTCCCTGAGTTTCCCAAGTTATCTTGTACCATTAAACCCCAAAGTTTTTCAAAATATTATTGTCACTTCCATGTTGATGTTCATTTTACATCTATTATTTCATTTGATCTGAACATTCAATCTGAAGATTTGATACTGAACTCACTGCTAATCTTATATTCATTTTGGTGGATTAGAGAACTGAAACATTAACTAGGCTTCCTGACGTTAAGAAATTGTATGAGATATGGGGCTTCTGGGTGGCTCAGTTGGTTAAGCGACTGCCTTCAGCTCAGGTCATGATCCCGGAGACCCAGGATCGAGCCCCGCATTGGGCTCCCTACTCGGCGGGAAGCCTGCTTCTCCCTCCCACTCCCCCTGCTTGTTTTCCCTCTCTGGCTGTGTTTCTCTCTGTCAAATAAATAAAATATTTAAAAAAGAAAGAGAAAGAAAGAAAGAAAGAGAGAGAGAGAGAGAGAGAGAGAGAGAGAGAGAGAGAGAAAGAAAGAAAGAAAGAAAGAAAGAAAGAAAGAAAGAAAGAAAGAAAGAAAGGAAATTGTGTGAGGTAGATCCACTTCTGTTACTATGTAGTTTCTAGGTGCCAGCACCCTACCAAGTGCTTTTCATGTCTAATTTCCCAAACTTCCTCAAGGGATCTCTCTCAGTACTCAAGTCTCCAGAATCTCTTCCTTCACCCACATTTTTCTAATATTTGTGTACTTTTTTCTTCCTACTCCTTCTCTTTCTCCTTCCTTTCCTCCCTTTGTCTCTTTCTTCTTTCCTTCCTTTGTTGCCTCAAACAGAGAAATTCAACATGTAAATTTTTCCATTGTTCTTATCCCCTCTTTGGATAGAACTCAGCAAGTCTGCTCTCATTATAGCTGTACAAAAAAAATAATTTGAATAGTAATAACAGCAATAATACCATCAGTAATAATATAAATGATACATTCCATAATAATTCAAACACTATATTCAGTAATAATAAAAGCTAATGCTTATTTAGTGCTAACTTTGTGTTCCCAGGTTCAGAACATAAGCTCCATGAGGATAGGAGGCTTTGTCTGTCCAGTCCTAATTCCTTTTGCCTAGGGCAATATTTGCCATATGGTGGACACAACGATGAGATATTTAAGCAGATGAATATTGGTACTGATAGGAATGTTATACAGAATATTTTCTTTAATTCTTAAAATACCTCTAAGAGGTATTATAGTCTAGGTTCCATGACTTGGCCAAAGTCACATTCATTCTAAGTGGCAGAAGTTGAATTCAAACTTTTGCCCATTTTAGTGAATAAGCTTAACCACTAAGCAAGTTTGTCCCTTCTGTATGTGTATGTATGTATGTATGTGTGTATGTGTGTATTTATAGAGAGCATGAAAAGGTGCAGGAGGAGGGAGAGAGAGAATCTTAAGCAGACTCCATGCTCAATTCAGAGACTGACTCTGGGCTCCATCTCAGGACCCTGAGATTGTGACCTGAGCCAAAATCAAGAGTCAGATATTTAACCATCTGAGCCACCCAGGGACCTCTGTCCTTTGTATATTTAAAGTTTGGCATTAGCAAGTGACTTTTATGTTTTAAAATACTGCACTATGTGACTGCCTTTGCTGGTGGATACCCGGTTCATCTCTGTCTGTTCACTGTAGCCATAGTTTGCTATCAGGATGGCTGTTTTGAGTTAACATTGGCTACCAGCCTTCTGGCTTGTCTTCCTCAAGGTAGACTTTGAACAGAACAGCAGGGAAATAGAGAAAGATAACAGTGGACACACCCAGTCCAGCAACCCAGGTCTTTGTCACCTTGTTCTTACATGCCTTTATAGTACCCTCTCTGCTTCTTCAGATCTGGTCTCCCAAAGACCTTGGAGGCTTTGCCTCAAAGCCCAAGGTTGCCATTGGCACCTGACCATTTGTCTAAATCAGGCATTAGCATCTTCCTGGTACTCCTTGTGGTCTCAGACTCAGCACTCCTGAAAACCTGACCTTTGATTTGGGAACAAGCCATCTCTTCCCTTGTTCTAACTTTTCATTTCTCCATGCAACCAGCTGCTGCATGCATTTGCACATGACAGTCACATTTCCTGCTCCCCAAGACATTTAGTCTTGTCATTAGCATTTCCACTGCTAAATATCTTCCATAATAGTTCCCCCATGGGTGGAAGGATATTTGGGGAATGCAGCTGGTAATTAAGATGCAAACCCAGTCTCACAGCAAGGTGAATGGGAATGCTATGTATTAAACGTATTTCCACTGGGCTTTCTGTGGCCGTGGCCATTTTTCTCTGTATTTTTCAATCTGTCATCTGTGTCATCTCACCACCTTCCCTGAGGGCCCAAACTCTGTCCCTCCTCTCTCAGCAATAGGAAGTTGCTCTGCTGAGAGATGCCCTCATAGATCTGAAACTTTCAGATACACAGTAAAGTAGAGGCATGCAGATTGTTGATCAACTTACTGGATATCTGGAAAATTACCATGGAAATGCTCACTTTTCCTATTGCTTTGTTTGCTTGTTGTACATGACAGGCATCTGCACTGTGAGACCGCAGTATGAAGAGCAGATGGCAGAGCACCGCTCTTGGTCATGAGGGATGGTTTCCTAACAATAGAGGTTTTATTCTCCTCTGTATTTCTCTTACACATGGCAGGCATTTTCTCCCTTATTCTTCCCTTTTATTCTTTCTTGGACAGCATATATGGCCTTTGCCACGGCCTTGTGGCATTTTGCTCATTGATCAGCATTAGCTCAGAACTAATAATAAATCTCTTTTCATTTCCCCCACTGGGATGCATTAGGGTTATGGCTTTGGAAAGTAAGTCATACCAGCTGGGTTATCTCTGCTCTCTATGCCTCTGGTGGCAGGGTGTCATCATGAGCATGCATTTATGAATCCCAGAATTGTTATCCAGTTTTTGTTTTGTTTTATTTTTTTTATCTTTTTGTTACCCCCCAACACAGACTGTGCCTTGTAGTACAATGGAACAGGTGTGTCACTCTGGATAGCAGTGATTATGGGGGAGGAAGCCTCAGCCAGAACCTCTGAGGTTGAACCACTAGAATAGATTTGGTTTTATGGAGCATATTTATGCTTATACGATGCTTAAAATTCCTCAAAGAGCTTTAAATATAATGAGTTCAGCAGTGATAGTCTAGGAACCTTGTAAGCAAATAGAGTGGCCTCTCTGTTTTGTTTTGCTTGTAACTGATGATTCTAGAAGTGTTTTTATTACGTCATTAATTTAAAAAGAGAAATGATTTTCTGAAGCACTCTAGTAATCTGTTTTCTGACAAGTACTAAAGAATTTATTAATGCTCCCAACAGAATATGGTGATTAAGATTATATCCATGTAAGAATATAGTCCTCCGACTTTGTTTAAAAAGCCTATGAGCTGCAGCCCAAGGAATGGGAGCCAGCACCCCTAAACCTTCACCAAGGAAAGCCACTCAGCACTTGCAGAACAGCTGGTGCTATTAGTTCTCAATCTTGTTTTCAGTTTATTTGCAACGCAGAGGCAACAACAGTGACCACCTCTGTGGCTTTAGGTAATCATAGCTAAAAGAGATTTGGGTTATCATCTAATCCGTGGAAAGTCTTAGGGGTTAAGTGATACTGAAATCCAAATACTTCTGCCTGTTTCATAAAACTATAAGCTTCAGCCCTCTCTCCCAGTACTGACTGGGAGCTTTCTCTCCTCCCCTGTCTCTACTACTTAGTGTTTTTCTCCAAATTAAAGCCAAATGAACAGGAGGATTTTTTTGAACTGGAAAAATAACCTTTAGTACAATCATAATTAAATAATGTGTTTGGTTGTTTTGAGGCTTACACATTTGAGAATTTGGTTTCCAGTTTTCACTTTCTGTTTGTTATGTATGTTATATGGGCATGACCTAATGCACTATGCTACCTTTATATGTTATGTACCAGTAGCAATAGTCGCATATAAGAGAAATTGGGGAAATACTTATTAAATCCCAGATTCAGTCAGCTCTTGGGTTTAGGCAATGTTTGAGGTAGTTGAGACCCTATGGTGAAGAGTAGCCATAGTGCCCTAATAGCTGTCCTGGGAGAGATGGTTCTGAACTTCTAAAATGAAATATTGTCTGCTTATTAATTTCTGCTCAACTTTCCAGTATCTGAGAAAATGTTTTAATTACAGGTTTGCCTTTTTAGTGATGTTTATCTTGGACGAACATTGGAGTTAGTTTGCATTAGATGAGTAAATACCCAGTGACCACAGAGGCAGTCCCAACTTGGCATTGCATTTCTGTTGCAGATAAAACCCATATGCATAATGAGAGTTGATACAGTACAAATCAGTGAGGATTATATACTAAGAACATGTCTGGGGAAAGCACATTTTTAGAATAGGGAAATGGAGGAAAGGAAGGAGAAAAACCAGAGACCACATTGTCAGCAGTTCCTTAATCTAGCTGGGAAGACTTCATGGAGGGACAGAAGAAGTAGAACTTTTCATCTATCTGACTGCTCTTCCCTTCCATCCTTGAATAATAAAGTCAAGGTCTACACAAACATGACTTTTGATAAGATTGGAAACCAGAAGATCTAAGAATATTTTCATTGCCAAGTTTTGCTGCTGTCAGCAGCCTGTGATGGGAGCTCTATTTCGACAGTTGGATATTCTGTGGCATTTGTTCTTTAGAGGAATGGCAGCCACCAAACACCTCATAATTAAAATTCAGAAGCTGGGGAAGTTGTAAAGCCTGCTGGAGTAGGCTGGGACAGGTGAAGAGAGACAAATAGGGAGCTAGAAGAGACTTATCAGAAGAATTAGAAAAGGGAATATGACAGAATGCCAGCTTGGTTTTGCCTACCCTGTGACAGAGGGTGTCTGAGTTTGCAAAATGAAAAGATCAGGAAAGATATCCCAGAATTTCTCATTTCCAGTCCTACATGTGAATTGAGCTATTCACTCATTTATAATGGTTCCTATAACTGCCTTCTCTCCTCTATTTCCTGTAAAATTGCACTATGAACACCTGTCGTACCAATTAAATTAAAAAAGAAAAAAGAAAAAAAAAAAAAACAAAAAAAACAACAGCCCAGTGAATGCCTCCACCATCCTCCCAGGGTCCCAAGCCAGAAAACTTGAAAATCATTATTAAGCACTTCCTATTCCTCCCTAAATATTTCCATGACATTCAATTGATCTAGTGAACCAAGAAACGAGATACCTAAGATCAGTGGGAAACTTTTATGAGAGACAAATAATTAAAGATTAGAATTCATGTTACACACACACACACCGACAGTCTTGCTCACTTACTTTCCTGCCATATATTCCAATTCTCCCCTTTTTCCATTAATCAAAATTTCTTAAGAGTTGAGTTCTGACAAGTTGAGGTTTTCCTGTAGTGACCGTAAGAATTTTCTCAATCTTTTTTGTGGAGGTTATCCAACACAGAATATTTTTATTTTATTTCCTATTCACTAACCATGGACTATATGAAATTGCATCCCATTAAATTTCATCTCTGGAAAGTGAACATCTTGATGAAAGAAGCTGATTCTGGCAAAATTCATACGTACACAGCAGAACCTGATGCAACCGAAAGATTCAGTACATCCCACTCAATATGCCTCCTTGGCAGCAATCAGGCTATCTGCATTTCACAGCCAAAATGGACCTTGCTTCGCCAACTGGGGACAGGCCATGAAGTAATAGGAAGAGAACTGGGAAGTGAGACAAGAGAACCAGGTTCTAATCCAGTTCTGCTTACTAGAATTTCTGAACAAGTTACTGAATCTCATTTAGCTTCATTTTTCTCACCAGTAAAATACAGCTAATTATGCCCACCTTACATATTTCATACAAGATTTTAAAGTAATCCACAGTGAAATACTTCATAAAGTCATATAATTATTTCTATTAATATAAGCAAATTTGCCACAGTATTAAAATATACATAAAAATTATTTTTCTCTGTTCAGCAAAGCATGAATCCAATAAATATGGAGAAGAAGAAATTTCAGTGAGTCTCCTTGATATTTGACAAAAATGGGAAAAAAGGAAACTGAGTAGATTAGTTTTAAAATACTACGTGTGGACAGAGAGATGAGATTCAAAATCTATTTTCTACTTTTTAGCAAAAAATGCTTTACCTTCCAGAAATGGTTTTGGCCAAGACATTAGAAGCTTCCCAAATAGTAATTACTACAGTAAAAATAAGAGGTGACAAGGAAAACAAGTAGGAGGGATCCAGATTTTTTTTTCCTGTTTAGCAGATGAGGAAATGATGGTGCCAAGATTATTATTGAGGAACTACAATAATAAAATACAGCCTAAAATTTAAGATTGATCCTTGGGTCTTTAATAAAATGAATAAGAGTTCATTGAACATAAACTTTGCAGAAGTAACTCTGCCAAGTACTTACTCTGCCAAGTACAGTGCTAAATACAAAGGAGTATAAAACATGAACTAGATATTTAAGATGATTAAAGCTGAGATAAGGAGGGAAAACCCATGCACTTAAAAAGTTAATTAGTGGGGTGCCTGGGTGGCTCAGTTGGTTAAGCGACTGCCTTCGGCTCAGATCATGATCCTGGAGACCCAGGATCGAGCCCCTCATTGGGCTCTCTGCTTAGCAGGAAGCCTGCTTCTCCCTCTCTCACTCCCCCTGCTTGTGTTCCCTCTCTCGCTGCTGTGTTTCTCTCTGTCAAATAAATAAATAAAATCTTTAGGAAAAAAAAAGTTAATTAGTAATTGAAAGTGGCAGATTCAGTATACCTAAAAATAAAATGGAAGTAAAAGAGATCTTATGTCTGGTGTAAGTTTTGATACACACTCATATCAAACATGTTGTACACACTGTGTAAATTTGTATTAGTCTATACACGTCTTCCTCTTATCATCTAATTCTGTGAGTCTGTGTTTCTAAATGGCCAGTTGTATAATATGACAATGATGTTGCTATTTTATTTTGGAAGAAACTGGTGAAGTTAGGAAAGACTTCTCAGAACATCTAAACCCCTTCTTTTTTATTTTAACTCCTTCTTAAATAATAAGTAGAATTAACATAAGCAGAGAGGAGTTTGATGAAAATTCCTGAGAAAAGGAATGTCATAAAAAAATGCACACTCTTTTGAACATAAAGATTCTAGAAACAAAGATCCTATGGACCAATGTAGATATTCGGTGAAAATCAGAAAATGAGGAAATTCAGAAATTAAATTAGTAGCAGATATTAGAGGTTCTCTATAGTCAACTTAGGGGTTTGGGCTTTCTGTTGTACACAGTGGGATGGCTCTAACATTTACTGAACACTAAAGTCTTCCTGATGGATCTATTGCTTCACACCACTTCCAAGAAGTAGGCATACACTAATTGCTTCCAAATGCTTTTCTTCAATATAGACTTCCTCCTCAAGTGAAAAATACCAGATCTCTGGTTGCAATTTCTTTCTGATTATTAACTTAAGCATCTTGATCTCAACAAATCCTGCATTTAATTTTTTTTTTACTTTAAATTTATTTTATTTTTTCAGTGTTCCAAGTATCACATGGTTTCACCTACATTTAAATTTTTTAAGCAAAATATAGGACCTTGTTGTGGAGTAAGTGAGTTTGCCATGAAGTCCATAACATTTGTGTTTGGTCTTGAAGGATAAGAACATAAGTTGATGGGTGGAAATAGAGAAAAGAGATGTCTTCATGGAGGAAACAGCAAGACAAAGACATGGAAACATGAATTTTAGGTAATGATGAGCTGCTATATTGTACATGGGTGTCCTGAGAATGTCCCCATAACTGCAGTACTCAAGATGAACCTGATATGGAGATACAAATGAAAGACTAGTTACAAAGACAGTGCCACAGTAAAATACAGAGGTAATCATGGTATAATTTGAGGGAATTGAAGGAAATGAATTTTAAAAATAGTCAGCTATCTTTAGTTACTGATAGAATATAAATGGCAGCCAGAGACTTTGTAATCATAGTCATATATAGTTACAGCCTTTGTAAAGAAAGAGTTTGTTTAGTTTATGCTAAATATTATATTCTTGCCATGGTAAGATTTTGTCAAAGATTGGATATTGGGAATATTCTATTTCAACCATAGATGGAACAAAGAAATGAAAAAAAGAAATAGTTTGCTTCTTATTTTAAAAATTCTATAACTTTGAAACCACACTCTTCAAAAATTAATTTTATATTCTCATCCATCTTGCCCATACCTCCTGTCTATAGCCATTTTGTGGCTTTTGCTTTCTTCTCTAGACAGGTAATTATAACACCTGAGTCCAAATCTGTAGTTCTTTACTCTGACCACAGTGTCTGCATTCTTATCTTCATCAAGTTCCTTTGCCTCTACCATTTGTTTATGTCAAGCAATATCGAGAAATCTGTGAAAATCAATACTTAATAAGTTACAGTAGTGTTTTCAATTTTCTGTTGCCTTCCTTAATGTACATGTATTCTCCGTAACTCCTTATCACTCACTAAATCCATCTTGTGATCAGTTAGATGTAACTTAATGTAAAGTTAATCCTTTCCTGAGTGACCTCAAATTTCATTGCATGAAAGCCAAATCTCCTGGACTTAGTCATTGTTTGGTGCTTGAGAAGTTGAGGAAGATAACGAAAAAGGCAAAAGCTACTCATCTCTAGTAGCAGTATTCCTCCTATGCATAGAATGTCTAGTGGTGGGGCTCCTGGGTGGCTCAGTTGGTTAAGCGACTGCCTTTGGCTTCGGGCATGTTCTGGCTCAGTTGGTTAAGCGACTGCCTTCGGCTCAGGGCATGTTCCCGGAGACCCGGGTTCAAGTCCCACCTCGGGCTCCCTGCTCGGCGGGAAGCCTGCTTCTCCCTCTCTCGCTCCTCCTGCTTGTGTTCCCTCTCTGGCTGTGTTTCTCTCTGTCAAATAAATAAAATCTTTAAAAAAAAATGGCTAGTGGTAGTATTTTGACAAAAAGGAATAATAACTTGGGCTTTTAATTCTTAGGTTACTTCTTCATTTCACTAGGGTTGGCAAGCATTGATCTATACTCAGGTATGAATTGCTGGGTTAATTGTTTCACCAGTGTGTAGAAAGTAATTGGGCCCATGATTTCTGGCATTAAACATCTCAGTGACATGAACTTTTTGAAATAGTTTTCAAATAATATCCCAGAGTTTTATAAAGAATCTTCTTCATTGTATTTTTTGTAGAATAATTCTGCAAGGGATTAGCAGAGCTGTTTGTATTTTTCCAACATATTCATTGTATATATGCTAGTTTTTCTTTTTGTTTTAATTTCAGTAACTTCTTCTAACTGTAAATGTAGAATATACTCAATACATAATGCTTGAATACAGCAATAAAAATGATCACTTTTGCTTTTGTTGCTATACTGCATGACTATTACAAATATATATAATACTATAAAACAGTTTTATTCTTTAATGTATTATGACCATTTTCCATGTATTATAAAAAATAAAAATATTAAAAATAAATTTACTATAACAAAAATATTTCTGGCTCTTGCTAGATGACACACAAAAATAGCTTGAAAATTCTCTCTATAAACATCTAAAATGGTTATCAATTACAACAACAAAACAAAAATTAAAATACATTGCTAAGATCCTATGGGAGGGAAAAGTACCTCAACAATAAGAAATTTTCAGACGCCAAAATTAGAGCCAGTAGGACCTAGAAGTAATAGTTCTAATGACCTGAGATGTGATTGCGACATTTAGGGACTTGAGTATACATATGTATACAGTGATGCAAATAAAAAATTAGACCCAGAAGAGTCAAGTGTCATAGAATTGAGGCTCCTAAAGAATGCACGAGATTTAAAAAAAAAAAAAAAAAAGTTCATTTCCATAGAAGACCAAAAGGAAGCTTGTTGCTGCCTGGTTTTATCTCGCCCTTATAAAATCAAGACTTTGAACCTCTGTCCCTAAACAAGGAACTGAATCTCAGCAGAGGATAATCTAGGGGCCCTGACATAAGAAAATGACAACCAATGGAGAGATAGATTCAAAGCTCCGAAAATCCTGAACCCTCACTGACGTTGAGCATAAATTTAAAAATTCCTTAACACAGCAACACACCTATCATAAATAAGAGTCCACACACAGCAGTAAATAATAATGCCATCTGTAATATTTTCCTACTCCTTGTAACTTTCTTTATTTTGCATTATTTCAGTAACTGAATTTTCCAGCACAATGTTGAACAGAAGCATTGATAAACATCCTTACTAGTTAATTTTTTTTTAAGGGAAAAAATTGTTCAGTATTTCACCATTAAGTATGAATTAGTTGTAGATAGTCATAGGTTTGTTTTATTCTTTTTTCTTTTTCCTAGATGCTGTGGCTCAGATTGAAGAAATTCTCTTCTATACCCCTGTACCTAGTTTGTAAAACAGTTTTATCCTGAATGGGCACTGAATTTTTTTCAAAATATAAACTATTATCTTTTAAATATAGTAGCATCTGCAGTAAACACCCTCTACTATTCCTAACAGTGATGATTTTTATTTTTAATTCAGAACTACTAGAATTTTCCAGCTCATTCTTTGTTAAACTTCTCTATTGTATACTTGTTTTCAGTATTTCTAATTTAAGCCTTTATCATTATTTCTTTATACTTTATCTTCTTAATGAATTGCTCCTATATCAGTGCGGAAGATCTCTGTGTTTGGTGAAATGTTTTCTAATAGTAATTGCTAATTATTTCTAATAATCTCTGCCTCTTAATAGAAGTGTTTAATATAATAACATTTAATGCAATTATTGATATTAACATTTTTAAAAATTAATATATAATGTATTATTTGCTTCAGGGGTACAGGTCTGTGAATCATCAGTCTTACACAATTCACAGCACTCACCATAGTACATACTCTCCCAAATGTCCATCAGCCAGGCCACCCAGGCAACCTATCCATCCCCCAACCCTCCCCAGCAGACCTCAGTTTGTTTCCTGAGATTAAGAGTCTCATGGTTTGGGCGCCTGGGTAGCTCAGTGGGTTAAAGCCTCTGCCTTCGGCTCAGGTCATGGTCTCAGGGTCCTGGGATGGAGGCCCACATCAGGCTCTCTGCTCAGCAGGGAGCCTGCTTCCTCCTCTTTCTCTGTCTGCCTCTCTGAAATTTGTAATCTCTCTCTGTCAAATAAATAAATAAAATCTTAAAAAAAAAAAAGAGTCTCACTCATGGTTTGTCTCTCCCCCGGTCCCATCTTGTTTCATGTTTTCCCTCCCCAGCCTCCGTGGCTCCCCATCCTCTCTCTCAAATTCCTCATATCAGGGAAATCTATAGGAAAAATTTTAAATCAACTATTTTATTATTTTTGTTTATCCTATTTTTAGCCAGTCTTTTACCTTTCCCAATTTTTTTTAAAGATTTTATTTATTTATTTGACAGAAAAAAAACACAGCTAGAGAGGGAACACAGTCAAGGGAAGTGAGAGAGTGAGAAGCAGACCTCCTACCAAGCAGAAAGCCTGATATGGGGCTCAATCCCGGGGCTCAGGACCTGAGCGGAAGGTGGATGCTTAATGACTGAGCTATCCAGATGCTCCACCTTTCCCATTCTTTTTAATTATTTGAGTAGCTTTTGTTTCAGAATTCCATTTTAACTGATTATTTTTCTATCCATACCTTCTTGCTTTTTATTGTTATTGCTATTGTTTTTATTGCTCTAGAAATTTTAATATACAACCCTACCTCACTTATGCCAGTTTCTTCCAAGGTTCAGCCTCCCTCCAAAATGTTTTTTATTTATTCTTTAGAAATGTCAGGTGGTAGTTTTGCTTCGTATTTCATATATAGTTTATAGTTATTATATGAAGGATAATTAATTTATTAGAAGTTTACTTATCCCTACCAAATGTAAAATTCCTTGTATTCATATGAGGGGGAAAAAAAAAACAAAAAACTGTGAGGATTTACCACTTACAGAGCTATTATGGGAAATAACTGTGACTAAATTCAAGAAGAACAATAATCCCCCAGAGGTAATGAAATGGTACGAGCAATATTGAACGACTAAATTGCTAAATATAGTAGTGAAGCTAAACTAACATTGACTATGTAAAAATGGTTAATATTCGATTAGAAAAAAATTATTTATTTCTTTTTTATTGAGATGTAATTGACATAAAATACCAGTTTACAATATGGTGATTCAATTTTTGTATATATTGTAAAATGACTACCAAAGTAAGTCTACTCCTCATCTGTCCCCATACAAAATAAATACAATGTACATTGTATCCCCATGATTCACTTATTTCAGATTGGGAATTTGTATCACTTGATCCCCTTCACTCATTTAATTACCTCCAACCTCTGTCTGACAACCATGATTCTGTTCTCTGTCACTAATAGTCTGGGTTTTGTTTTATTTCTTTGTTTTATTTTTTAGATTCCACATGTAAGTGTAATCATGTGATCTTTTTCTTTGACTTATTCCACGTAGCAAAATAACTTCAAGGTTTGTGCAAATTGTTGCAAAGAGTAGATTTCATTGTTTTTTTATAGCTGAGCAGAATTCCATTGGATATTGCGCCACATCTTTTTTATCTATTCATCTGTCAATGGACACAGTTTGCTTCCTTATCTTTGCTATATTAAATAAGGTTGCAATAGACATAAAGGTGCATATATATTTTTTCAAATTATGTTTTCATATTCTTTGGATAGATAACCAGTAGAGGAATTGCTGGATCTTACGATAGTTCCATTTTTAATTTTCCAAGGAAATTTTCCATAATAACTTTTCCATATTTTCCATAATAGCCACAGAAATTTGCTTTCCCACTAACAGTATAAAAATGTTCCCCTTGTTATTTCTTGTCGTTTTGTTGATAGTAATTCTGACAGGTAGAGTGATATGTCATTGTGGTTTTGATTTAGCTTTCTCTGATGACTAGTGATGTTGAGCCTTTTTTCATGTATTTGTTGACCATCTGTTATATATTCTTGTGAAAAATGTCTGTTGAGATTATCTGCCCATATTTTAATTGTATTCTTTGATTTTTGTTATTGTGCTGTGTGAATCCTTTATATATTTTGGAAATTAACCCTTTATGAGAAACAAATATCTTCTCTTATTCAGTAGGCTGACTTTTCATTTTGTTGATGGCTTTCTTTGCTATGTAGAATCTTTTAAGTGTTATGATCTCATTTGTTTATATTTTTTTAAGATTTTATTTATTTGACAGAGAGAAACACAGCCAGAGAGGGAACACAAGCAGGGGGAGTGAGAGAGGGAGAAGCAGGCTTCCCGTCAAGCAGGGAGCCCGATGCGGGGCTTGATCCTGGGTCTCCGGGATCATGACCTGAGCCGAAGGAAGTCGCTTAACCAACTGAGCCACCCAGGCGCCCCTCATTTGTTTATTTACACTTTTATTTTTTGGAGTTATATCCAAAATGAAACAAAGCAAAACAAAAACAAAAACTTTACTAAGTGTCAAGGAGTTGTGGCCTATATTTTCCTCTAGAAATTTTATGGTTTTAAGTCTTACATCCAAGTCCTTAATCTGTTTTGAGTTAATTTTAATATATGGTATAAGATGGTGGTCCAAGTTTTTTTTTTTTTTCATTCTTTTGCAGTAGCTGTGCAGTTTTACTAATATCATTTATTGAAGAGATTTATTTTGTCTTCTTTCCTCCTTTGTCATAAATGTTTCAGCCATATTTGCTTGGGTTTATGTCTGGGCTCTCTATTCTATTCTATTGCTCCTTGTATCTGTTTTTATATCAGTGCCATAGTATTTTGGTTACTATAGCTTTGTAATATAGTTTGACATCAGAGAGCATGATACCCCCAGCTTTATTCTTTCTCAGAAGTATTTTGACTAGGGACTTTTGTGGTTCCATATAACTTTAAACAAATTTATCCTTATCCCATTTTATTTGCACTCATTTATTATTTTTTTAAAGTAGAGCTACCCGCAATGTGGAGCTTGAACTCACAACTCCAAGATCAAGAGTCACAATCTCTTTTGACTGAACCAGCCAGGCACCTCATGGTTCCACTCCACTTTTAGAAATTTTTGTTCAAGTCTTTGAAAAATAACATTGGAATTTTCATATACTATGAAAATTTTAACAATATTCTTCCAATCCATGACCATAGAATATCTTCCCATTTATTTGTGTCTACTTCAGTTTCTTTCATCAGTGTTCTCATTGTTTTCAAAGTGCTGGTATTCCACCTGCTTAGTTAAATTTATTCCTTGGTATTTTATTCTTTTCAATGTGATTATAAATGGGATTGTTTTCTTGATTTCTCTCGTAGTTTGGTACCAGTGTATAGAAATGCAACAGATTTCTGTATATTGATCTTGTATCTTAGAGATTTAATGAATTAATTTATTAGTTCTAATATTTTTTTTTTGTAGAGGTGTTAGAGTTTTCCCTACATAGTATGATGTTATCTACAAATAGTGGCAGTTTTACTTTTTCCTTTTAAATTTGGGTGCCTTTTATTTCCTTTTCTTGCCTAATTGCTATGGCTAGAATTTTCAATATTATGTTGAAGAAAAGTGGGAGAGTGGGCATCCTTGTCTTGTTCCTAATCTTAGAGAAAAAGCTTTCAGCTTTCCACTGCTGAGTATGATATTAGCTCTTGGTCTGTCATAGATGGCCTTTATTATGTTGTGGTTTGTTTCCTTTATACCCATCTCATTTAATTTTTGTTTGTTTGTTTTGTTGTTTTGTTTTTGTTTTTGTTATTCTTTTTGTTTTTGTTTTTCTTTTTTAAAGATTTTATTTATTTAACAGAGAGAAACACAGCCAGAGAGGGAACACAAGCAGGGGGAGTGAGAGAGGGAGAAGCAGGCTTCCCGCCGAGCAGAGAGCCTGATGTGGGACTCGATCCCAGAGACCCGGCAGTTGCTTAACCAACTGAGCCACCCAGGCGCCCCTGTTTTTGTTTTTTAATCCTAAGTCAATACTGGGTTATGTCAGTTGCTTTTTTTATAGTTATTGAGATCATCACATGATTTTTACCTTCCATTTTATTAATGTGGTGTATCACATTGTTTGATTTGCAGATATTGAACCACCTTTGCATCCCTGGAGTAAATCACACTTGATCTTGGTGTATTTTTTTAAATATACTGTTGAATTGGGTTTGCTAATATTTGCTAATATTTTGTTGAGAACTTTTGCATCTATTTTTTATCAATAATATTGGCCTGTAATTTTCTTTTTGGGTGGTGTCCTCATTTGGTTTGGGTATTAAGTAATTCTGGCTTCATAAAATGAATTTGGAAGCATTACTTCCTCTTCCGTTTTCTGAATGACGTTATGAAGCATAGGTATTAAATTTTTGACTGTTTGGTAGAATTCACCAGAGAAACCATCTGGTCCTGGACTTTTGGGGGGGCAGTGTGGAAGTTGATTACTGATCTAGTTTCCTTATTAATAATTGGTCTATTCAGATTTTTCTCTTTCATCATGATTCAATTTCAGAATATTTTAAGTTTCTAGGAATTTATCCATTTCTTCCAGATTGTCCAGTTTGTTGGCATATAATTGTTCATAGTAGTCTCATGACCCTTTTTTTTTCTGTGGTGTCAGTTGTAACTTCTTTTATTTCTGATTTTATTTATTTGAATCTCCTTTATTTTTTTATTTTTTTACTTTTATTTTTTGGTGAGTCTAGCTAAAGGTTTGTTTTCTTTATCCATTCAGAGAAAGGATCAATAATGTTTCTTTTAAAGTTTCATTGATCTTTTCTATTGTCTTTTTAGTCTTTATTTCATTTAGTTTATCTCTGGTCTTTATTATTTATTTAATCCCTGGTCTTTATTTTTTCCTTTCTCTACTAACTTTGGGGTTTCATTTGTTCTATTTCTTCTAGGTGTAAAAGTTAATTGTTTGAGACTTCTCTTGTTTCTTGAGGTAGCCCTATATTGCCATGAACCTTCCTTTTAAAACAACTTCTACAGCATCCCATAGATTTTGATGTGTAGTATTTCTGTTTTTATTTGTCTCTAGGTATTTTTAAAAAAAAATTTCTCCTTTGATTTCTTTTATGACCCAGTAGTTGTTCAATAATATTACTCAGGGAACCTGAGTGGCTCAGTCAGTTAAGCATCTGCCTTCAGCTCAGGTCATGATCCCAGGGTCCTGGGATCAAGCCTTGCATTGGTCTCCCTGCTCAGCAGAAAGTCTTCTTCTCCCCTTCTACTCTCCCTGCTTGTATTCTCTCTCTTGCTGTCTATCTATCTCTGTGTCAAATAAATAAATAAATAAAATCTTTAAAAAATAATATGTTTTTTAATTTCCGGTTTTCTTCCTATAATTGATTTCAAGTTCCATACCGTTGTAGTCAGTAAAGATGCTTGATGCGATTTCAGTCTTCCTGAATTTATTCAGTCTTGTCTTGTGTCCTAATATATGATCTATCCTGGAGAATATTACTTATGCACTTGAGAAGAATGTATATTCTCCTGCTTTGAATGGAAGGTTTTGTATATATCTATTATCTCCATCTGGTCTAATGTGTCATTTAAGTCCAATGTTTCCCTATTGATTTTATGTTTGTATTATTTATCCACTGATGCAAGTGGGATATTAAAGTCCCCCAATAGTATTTTATTGCTATCAATTTCTTTAAGTCTGTTAGTATTTCCTTCATATATCTTGATGCTTCTATATATTTATAAATGTTATATCTCCTGCTGGACTGACCCCTTTTTTATTATGTATTATTTCTCTTTGTCTTTTAGTTATTTTTCTTTTAAAGTCTATTTTGGTTGATGTGAGTATTGCAACACCTGTTTTCATTTGCATGGAATTTTTTTTTTCCCATTCTTTCACTTTCAATTTGTTTGCATCCTCATTTTGAAGTGAATCTCTTGTAGGCAGTGTGTGTGTATATATGTATCTGTGTAGCTGTGTGTTTGTGTGTGTGTGTTTACCTTTTTGGTCACTTTGTGTTTTTTGAGTAGAGAGTTTTGTCTGTTACATTTAAAGTAATTATTAATAGATACATATTGTCATTTTGTTAACTGTTTTCTGATTGATTTGTAGTTCCTCTCTATTCCTTTTTTCTTTCTCTCTTGCTTTGTGGTTTGATGAATTCCTTTAGTGTTATGTTTAGATTCCTTTCTCATGTTCTTTGGTGTATTTACAAAAAGCTTTTGCTTTGTGGTTATGGTGAGGTTCACATATATCATCCTATATATAGAATAGTCTTTGTTAACTTGGTAGCAACTTAAATTCGGACACATCCTAAAACTACATTTTTACTTTTCCTCTCCATGTTTTATGTTTTAATATCATTTTTATACTTTTGATTTATGTATCCTTTAGTTAATTACTGTAGTTCTAGGTTAATTTTACTACTTTTTCTTTTAACTTTCATAGTAGCTTTATAAGTGGTTAATCTACTACATTTACTATATATTTACCTTTTGCAGTATATTTCTACTTTTTTTTTAAGATTTTATGTATTTATTTGACAGAGAGAGAGATCACAGGTAGGCAGAGAGGCAGGCAGAGAGAGAGGAGGAAGCAGACTCCCTGCTGAGCAGAGAGCCTGATGCGGGCCTCTATCCCAGGACCCTGAGATCATAACCTGAGCCAAAGGCAGAGGCTTAACCCACTGAGCCACCCAGGTGCCCATATTTCTATATTCATATATTTTCTTGGTATTAATTAATACCATCTCTATTCAACTTAAAAAGTCCTTTTTACATTTCTTGTAAGGCGGGTTTAGTAGCAATAAGCTGCTTTAATATTATCCTCTCTGGAAATTTCTATCTCTCCTTTAATTCTGAATGATAACCTTCATTATCATGAAGAATATTCTTTGTAACATTTTTTCTTTTTGATACTTTTGAATATCATGCCACTTTATTCTGGTCTGCTGAGTTTCTGCTGAGAAGTCTGCTGATAGCCTTTCATTTGAACTTTGTTTTTTCCCTTGCTGCTTTTGAGATTTCTCTTCATCTTTAACTTTTGTCATTTTAATTATAATATATTTTGGTGTGGATCTCCTTATTTGGGACTCTCTAGGCTTGTTGGACCTGGATGTCTGTTCCTTCCCTAGATTAGGGATATTTTCAGCCAATATTTCTTTAGATAAGTTTTCTCTCCCCTTCTCTCTTCTCTTTCTGAGAACCCTCTAATGTGAAAGTTATTCTCTTTGATTTGCTCTTGGTCCCTTCAATGATTTATATTTTTTAAACATTTTTTTCTCTCTTTGCTCTGTCTAGCTGAGTCCTATTGCTTTGTCTTCTAGCTTGCTGATCCATTTGTCTGCTTTATGCAGTTTGCTGTTGGACCTCTCTAATGAATTTTTCCATTCAGTTACTGTATTCTGTAGCCCTGTGACTTCTGTCTGGTACTTTCTTGCATTTCCTTTGTTAAAGTGCTCACTGTGTTCATTCTCTCGAGTTTGGTGAGCATCTTTATGACCATTATTTTGAATTCTTATGAAGTAGATTGCTTATCTCTGTATCATTAAGGTCTTTTTATGATGCTTTGTCTTGTTTTTTGTTTGCAACATATATCTCTGTTTCCTCATTTTTGTTGACTCTCTGTATTTATTTCTATGTGTGTGACAAAACAGCTACCTCCCTGGGGTAGCTGGGGTGGCCCTTGTAGAAGATGAAACTTCTCATTCACCTTCTCATTCATCTTTACCTTAGCTCTCGGTTTTCTCTTAAACATTTGTGATTGTCTAGACTTTATCTATTCTTGATATAACCCCATTGTTGAGGGCTGCTAAAGCTTATCAGTATTCTAAGGTAAGGAATCTCATTTAGTACCTAGTTTTGGGCTGTTTGGAAGTCTTACTCTCAGGCAGCAGTTTTCAAAGTATGCAAATAAATACTGTCTGGTGAGGCCACAGTGGCATCACCTGGTCTGGACCTCCAGATCAGGATATCTGGAGATATCCTCTGAGTGATATTTGCAAAACTATCCAGACAGGGAGGTCTTATCAAGCTGTGAGAAGATACAATTATGCTGTCTCTCTGATTAAGTTCCCTGAGTCTACTTCCTTAATCTCTAGATGTATAGAAAACTGGGGTTGTCTCTATCTGCTGTCTGTGTTGTGCCCCAGGGGTGGTGGCCTGCTCAGAACTGTCTTATCATTTGTTACATTCCCATGGAACTCAGGAATATTGGCTCCCTTAACCACCAGGGCCAGGTGATCAAGGGGTGTCCTCTGTGTGGATTTTATATACCTCCTGGCTTTAGCTGAGCAGGTGTAGAGTGTATGGGACAAGGAAACCTTGATGGCTTCAGAAAGAAAGTGGTGGAGTTCTACAACTGCCAGCACTCTATGGCTTCAGCAAGACAATGGGGTAGTGCCATGATGGCCTAAAGGTGGCAAAAGGGTGCCATGTCTCAGCTCACCCATCTATGTTAGCAGGCTTGGTAGAGAGTTTAAAAATATCATCCAGGAAAAACAAAATAATTAAAAAAAAAACAACCAAAAACCTAGCATCTGCCAGTGCCTCCATTTCTAGGGAGCATTTCAACTGTACTCCACTCCTCCAGCACATGCTTTTAGATTAGGAAATTAACCTTTTTCACATATAGTCTAAGCACTTTTCAGACTGGCACTTTTTCATTGAGTTTTGAGACAAACAAGACTATAATCTCAGTTTCCTATTGCACATTGGATCCCTTGGGCATCAACGCTATTGGTTTTATAAGCCAGATGTTGTGGGGACTGTTCTCTCCAGTGCAGTTCCCAGAGGTTGAGGCATGTGATAAGGGATACCAACCCATCTTCCTTCAAGAATAAGTGCCAAATGGCACTTCCTGTTTTGTGTCTCCATGCCAGGGGTGGGGTTTTTGATGAGACTGTGTCTCTGCCTTTCCTACTTCTTTAGATGTGGTCTTTTTGTCCTTTGTTGTGTAAAATCAGTTTATTTGCTTTTCAGAATTTTTCAGAGAGAAATGATCCATATGGAGCTGTTGATATGGTATGTGAAGGTGAGTTCAGGATCTTCCTATGACACCATCTTGCAGAAGTCTTTCAAGAGAATTTTTGATACTTGACATACGGATCGTGTGATATGTAAGATAGGTCATGTACTCTTTAGAAATGATTTGTGCTGGAACAGAAAACCTGATTTGTAGTGGCTGAATCCAATAACTGCTTATAGATCACACATTTACCTTTAACATTTTTATTATAAAAGGCAGCAAAGAAGGTTTGTCAGGAATGTATTTCAGGTCAGCAAATGTAGAGCTTTCTTTCAATAAGGTGGAACAAGTGTGTGCAGCTTTCAACATTCTTAAGGAAAGTATGTGTTTTAAAAACTTAAGGGCAACTATTAAAAGAAACTATATTAAATTATTTATTACTAGAAATAAAAATAAGTAAATGTGTGATAAATTCAATAAGAGACAAGAGAATAAAAGAACAAATAATTGGAATAAAAGGATACAAAATAAGCTACTTTGAACAAATCTAAATATAGGCATATCTTATTTTATTGTGCTTCAGCTTATGAACTTTTCAGATACTGAGTTTTATTACAAATTGAATATTTCTGGCAACCCTATGTTGAGCAAGTCCATTGACACCATTTTTCCTATAGCATTTATTCATTTTGTGTCTCTATGTCACATTTTGGTACTTACTGTAATATTTCAAACTTTTTCATTAGTACTGTATGTGTTATGGTGATACATGGTTAGTGATCTTTGATATTACTATTGTTAATTATTTTGGGGTAGGATGAACCATGCTCATATAAGATGGTGAACTTATAAATAAATGTTGAGTGTGTTCTGACTGCTCTGTCAACCAGCTGTTTCCCCATCTCTCCCTCTTTTGGGCCTCCCTATATCCTAAGATATAACAGTATTGAAATCAGGCCAATTAATAACCCTACAGTGACTACTAAGTGTTCAAATTAAAGGAAGACTCACACACCTCTTACTTTAAGTCAAAAGCTAATAATGATTAAGCTTAGTGAGGAAGGAATGTCAAAAACTGAGATAGAGCAAAAGCTAGACCTCCTGCACCAAACAGCCAAGTTATGAATACAAAAAAAAAAAAAGTTATTACAAACAAAATTAAAAGTGCCACACCAGTGAACACAAAAATGATAAGAAAGTTGATTTTATTGGGGTGCCTGGGTGGCTCAGTTGGTTAAGTGACTGCCTTCAGCTCAGGTCATGATTCCGGAGCCCCGGGATCCAGTCCCACATCCTGCTCCCTGCTGGGCGGGAAGCCTACTTCTCCCTCTCTCACTCCCCCTACTTGTGTTCCCTCTCTGGCTGTGTTTCTCTCTGTCAAATAAATAAAATCTTTAAAAAAAAAAAAAAGAAAGTTGATTTTATTGCTGATATAGAGAAGGTCTAAAGAGAAGATCACATCACCCATAATATTCCTTTAGACTGAAGATTAATCCAGGGAAAGGCCCTAACTCTATTCAATTCTATGATGACAGAGAGAGATGAGGAAGTTGCAGAAAGAAAGCATGAAGCTATCAGGGGCTGGTTCATGGGATTTAAGAAAGGAAGCATCTCCATGATATCAAAGTGCAAGGTGAAGCAGCAAGTGCTAATGTAGAAGCTACAGCACATTATAGTCATTCTCAGATTAGAAATTTAAGATATCTGACTACCTTCTGTTAATAAAGATAAACATCTAGAACATGTGATAACAGAAGAAAATCAAGCTAAGCTCATTAATGGAGATGGGTATACAAAATAATATATTTTCAATGTAGACAAAACAGACTTATATAAGAAGAAGATATTAACTAGGACTTTCATAGCTAGGTATAAGTTAATGCCTAACTTTAAAGCTTCAAAGGACAGGCTGACTCTCTTTTTCAGGGCTAATGAAGCTGATGAGTTTTAGTTGAAGCCAGTGCTCATTTACCATTCTGAAAATCCTACAGCTCTTAAGTTTACTCTGTTTGTGCTGTAAATATGGAACAACAAAGCCTGAATGACAGCACATCTGTTTACACATGGTTTACTGAATATTTTAAGCCCACTGTTGAGACCTACTTCTCAGGAAAAAAAGACTCCTTTCAAAATATTGCTACTTATTTACTATGCACCTGGTCATCCAAGAGCTTTGATGGAGATGTACAATGAGATTAATGTTGCTTTCATGTTTGCTAGCACAACATCAATTCTTCAGCACATTGATCAAGGAGCATTTTTGTCTTTTAAATCTTATTATTTAAGGTTTACATTTTGTAAGGCTATAGCTGCTATAATAATAATTCCTCTGATCAATCTAGGCAAAGTCAATTGAATGCCTTCTGGAAAGGATTCTAGATGCCATGAAGAACATTAATGATTCACAAGAAGAGGTTGAGATGTCAGCATTAATAAGACTCTGGAAGAAGTTGATTCCAGCCCTCATGGGTGACTTTAAAAAGTCCAAAACTTCAATAGAGGAAGTAACTGCAGATGTGGTGGAAATAGCAAGAGAACAAGAATTAGAAGTGGAGTCTGATGATATCACTGAATTGCTGAAATCTCACAATGAAAATTAATGGATGAGGTGTTGCTTCTTATGGATGAGCAAATAAAAGTGACTTCTTGAGATGGAATCTACTCCTGGTAAATATTCTGTGAAGACTGTTGAAAGCATAACTAAGGATTTAGAACATTCTCTAAATTTAGTTGACAAAGCAGCAGCAGGTTTTGAGAAGATTGTTTCCTATTTTGAAGGAAATTCTGTGGGTAAAATACTATCAAACAGCATCATATGCTACAGACAAATAATCTGTCAAAGAAAGAGTCAATTGATGAGGCAAAATTTACTGTTGTGTTATTGTAAGAAATTGCCACAGCCTCCCAGCCTTCTGCAACCCCTACCTTGATCAGTCAGCAGCCATTATCATCAAGGCAAGACCCCCACAGCAAGAAGGCTATGACTTGCTGAAATCTCGGGTGATGGTTTACTTTTTATTTTTGCAATAAAATATTATTAAATTAAGACACATACATTGGGTTTTTTAATACATAATCCTATTGCACACATAATAGACTATATTACAGCATAAACATAACTTTTATATGCATTGGGAAACCAAAAAGTTCACCTGACTTGTTTTGTTGTGGTGGTCTGGAATAGAACCCACAATATCTCCAAGGTATGCCTATATATCAGTAAGTGCAATAAATGTTAATAGCTCCTCGTTAAAATATAGTCATTCTCAGATTGGAAATTTAAGGTATCTGACTACCTTCTGTTAATACAGATAAACATCTAGAATATGTGATAACAGAAGAATAGAGAGTGAAGTTATAAAATAAGATATAGTCTTAGCCAAAAAAGCTGGTCTTTTATATGAGTATCAGTTAAAATATAATTTAAGTTAAAAATATTACAAATAATGAAGGTTATTATTGAAGGGAATGAATCCCTATTAAGATTAAACAGTTCTGCATGTGTATATAACTAAAAACATAAGACAGTACAAACAGCAAAACTGGCAGATTACAAAGTGCTTTAACACTGTTATTCCAATCTCTAACATTATTATGGATATCAGTAAGAGGTATCTTAAATATTATTAACCCATTACCATACTTGGGTCCATAGGATTCTTTTATTCAGAAGAAACAAAGAGGAATGGGGGAAGCAATTTATTTTCACAAATTGAAAATAGCCTAAAGTCAATACTAGAAAAATCACAAAGGTACTAACATTGGTCTCTTAGCTAATGAGACGCAATGAGAAAATTGATGGAGCTGCAGTTTCTTTTATCTTTTCCTTTCCCATTGCTTCCTTTTCAAAGAGTTAATTAACAAAAGGAAAAAGTGAAAGAGAAAATGAAAACCAGGCTGCTATTGGTCAAGGGATTTACAGATCTTCCTTACAGATTATACCCGAGAGAGACCCAACATGAAATTGTAATATATACTTATTTCTAATTCACAAAGGACAACAGTTTCTTTATATTTCTGCATTATTAAAATTATCACTTCTATTTACTCTTTGATGTGTGAAATCTCTATTTTCAGAGACAACATTTTTCAAACAAATATTTTCAGTAATCACAATTCCTGTTAACTCAGAAAATAAATCAATAGTTTTAATTCTCACTATGGTAGAAATAAGTGATATAAGAAAAAAGCTCTTGTTTTACTTTTATTATCTGTGGTACCCTGTGCTTCCAGGGCAATGTTCATGGGAGTGTCCAGAGCCTAGTGTCCTAGAAACAAAAGAAGGCAAAAATGTTTAATTGTATAAAAACAAAAACATTATTGAAAAAGACCCTTCAAGATGCCAAAACAAGTACAATTACCTCCTTAATGTAAGCATGGTTATCTATTCACATAGTCTTTCCTGTCTGCCTGGGTGTTATGGACTGCATATTTGTTTCCCATCAAAAGTCATATGTTGAAATCCTTAACCCTTAATATAATGATATATGGAGGAGGGGCTTTTGGAACCAATTAGGTCATGAGGATGGACCCCAATGAATAGGTTAGTGTCCTTATAAGAAGAGGCCAGAAAACCAGTTTGCTTGCTTTCTGTCACCAGAGGACAAAAGAAGTCTGTAACTCAGACGGGGGCTTTCAACAAAAGTCAACCCTGGCATCCTGACCTTGGACTTCCAGCATCCAGACCTGTGAGAATAAATTTCCATTGTTTAAGTTACCTCATCTATGGTAACTTAACACAGCAGCTCAAATGGAATAAAATAATGGGACAATTATTTTGAATAAGTCCGGCTCTTGTGCAAAGAAAGCACTGGCATAATTTTGCTTCTTGGATATTATAGAGATATCCCAAAGTGGGAATTTTATTCTCTATTTATATTACCCATGTACTTTACCCAGTTTAACCAGATACCCTCTTTTGAGTGCTAAAGAGATACATTGAGGGCAGAAGACTAAGTAATCTGTAATGATCAAAGTAACTTCCCTTATAATCAGTTGAACTAATGTCATAAAACATTTACTATTGGAGAGAATATATTTTGATGATTCACTCTATTATATCTCATGGCTTAGTTGTCAGACATTAAAAAAAAAAAAACCTGGATGTCAGATATTTTGGCTTTCAAAACTTCCTAGGAGAAGGAAAACAAGAAAAGAAAGAGAGGAACCTGGGATACACAGGAAATATGGGACTATGGACACCTTTATATCCATTTCACTTACCTTAAACTATCAGCAATTACCAAAACAGTCTGATCATGCTTATTTATATACCATTATTTCATTGCAGAACACCAGTGGTGTCACATATTTAACTGCAGCTCAGTATCTCTTCCATGCAGAATTTTGCTTATCTTTTCACAACCCTTATTATTTTATGTGAGAGATACCACTATACAACTCAAGATCCTTCTCCCCATCCAGAATAATTTGTTATATTGCAAAGGGTCTATTATGAATCTGTGCTTGATTTAAAAATAAATCAAATGGGCTTGGGATTCTGGTTCTACATGTAAGAAGCTCGGAAGTTGATACTTTATGCTAAGAACAAGTAAAAAGCTGAATAGACTGAAAAATCAACAACTCTTCTTCAGTCCATAAGAGAGGACAAACTGCTGCCTTCTCTCAAGGAGAGACAACAGGTGGATACAGAGTCACAAATATAAACCATTGTAAGAACAAGTGTTGGGTGGGAAAACCCAAACTGTAATGACAAATTACTGCATACTCATTGTGGATACTGAGTTAAAAATTCTAGGGGGACCCGGTCATAGGGATGCTGCCATAATAGTGTGAGATTTACTCCAGGAACTTGACCAGGTTTCCACAGTAAATATCAGAGAATAATCTACTCATTCTTTTGGAAGAAGGAGCAGAAAGAGAATCATTTTGAAACACACCAGAGTGCTCTGTTCTTAACAAGACCTATCTTCAGGAGAAACTAGTTAACCAGAGACTAGCTACTGACTGGATTCTTTTATGACCCTAACCTGAGGGAAGAGAAATAACCAACACCAGTCAGCTCTAGTGTTCCACATGGGTATACCCAACTCTAGCCATCCTGTCACATCTTCGGAGGGAAGAAAAAACCTGGGAAACATTTGTGTTGTACACAGATGAGAGTCATATACTTACTAAAATACTTAGACCTAATCATAGGACTATAGAATGCTTCCCCTCTCACTACTTTTTTCCAGCGCCCTACTAGAAGATCCAGATAATGTAATAAGACAAAAACAGAACTTAAATGTATGTGTATTGAGATAGGAAAACTAGAATTCTTTGTTAACAGATGACAAGATCATCTATGTAGGCTATCTGAAAGAATCAGCAAAATCAATAAACCTCCTGAAAGAACACAAGGTTAATATACAAAAGTCTATCATTTCCTTTATACCAATAATTGACAAGTAGAATTTGAAATTTAAAATGCAGTACCATTTACATCAGCAACCCCCAAAATGAAATATTTAGGTAAAAGTCTAATAACATCCATATGGGAAAAATTACAAAACTCTGATGAATGAAATAAAGATTAAATGGAGAAATACTCTATGTTCATGAATAAAAAGACTCACTATTGTCAACATGTCAGTTCTTCTCAAGTTAATCTGTAGATTCAATGCAATCCCAATGAAAATCCCAGAAAGCTATTTTGTGAATGTTCACAAACTGATTCTAAAGTTCATATGAAGAAGGAAAAGACCCAGACTGGCCCACAGAATAGGATTTGGAGGACTGATTCTATCTTTACAACAAGACTTACCATAAAGCTACCATAATCAAGACAGTGCTGTATTGATGAAAACTAGAAAAAATAGATCAGTGGAACTGGAAAGAGAGCCTAGAAATAGAACCATATAAATATAATTAACTAGCGTTTGACAAAGGAGAAAACACACTATAATGGGAATGAAAATAATCTTTTCAACAAATGGTATTGGAACAACTGGACATTCACAATGAAAATCATTTTAGACATAGACATTATATACCCTTCACAAAAATTAACTCAAAATGGATCACAGACCTAAATGTAACATGCGACACTCCTGAAAGATAACATAGTAGAAAGCCTAGGTTGCCTTGGATATAGTGATGATGTTTTAGACAGAATAGCAAAGGAATGCTCCATGAAAGAAATACAGAAAAGCTGGACTTCATAGAAATTAATATCTTCTGTCATGTGAAGTATACATATGATAAAGGACTATTATCCAAAATATAATGAGAAATTTTAAAACTTAACAATAAGAAAAAAACTTAGTTAAAAAGTGGACAAAAGACCTGAACAGACATCTCTCCAAAGACGTATACATGCTAAATAAGCACATGACAACATGTTCTGCATCATATGTCATCAGGGAAACACAAATTAAACACCAACGAGATACCACTACACTCTTAATGGCCAAAATCTGAAATGCTGACAGCATCAAATGCTTATGAAGATATGGAACAACAGGAACTCTCATTCTCTGATGCAGGGAATGCAAAATGGTCCAGCTGTGTGTGAAGATAGTTTGGCAATTTGTTATAAAACTAAGAAACTGTGAAAAGACATGGAGGAAATTTAAGTGCATATTACTCACTGGATGAAAGGAAATTTAAATGCATATTACTCACTGAATGGAAAGGTTACACATATTGTATGATTCCAACTACTTAATATTCTTAGAAAAGCAAAAGTGTAGAGACTGTAGAAACATCAGTGGTTGCCAGAAGGTGAAGTTGGGGTAGGAATGACTAGGAGGAGCACAGAAAATGGTTAGGGCTGTGGAAATACTCTACATGATACTATAATCATGCCATTCTGTTTATCTAAACTCATAGAATAAACAACACAAAGAGTAAGTGGTAATGTAAATTAGGAACTTTGGGTGATTATAATGTGTCAATGTAAGTTCATCCTTGGTTTAAAAAAAAAAGTACCATTGTGGAGGATTTTAATAGGAGAGGCTGTGCCTGTGTGGGGGTTGGGAGTATAAGTAATTTCTCTACCACCCTCTTAATTTTGTTGTGAATCTGAAATTGCTCTTTAAAAAAAAAAAAGCCTTTAAAATTTTTACAAGGATTTTGATCACATTGTTATCATTTTTTAAGTTAAGTGCATCCTTTCAGCATGCAGTGTTACCCACTGAATAATGCAGTTTAGGCTAAAATGCTAAAACTTGCTGTATGAGATATGACATTTAGAGGCCCAAGAATGCAAATGCCAGAATGGGCACATTTTCTCACATTTTCTCATTCTTTCTCAACTGTCCTACTTATTTCTCAAAGGCACATGCTAATGGAATGTTATATTTTGAAAATAAAACACGAAAAAAACCCTCAAAACAAATGAAGTACAGGTAGATCCACTTCTTTTGCTCTCACTGGGCCAAAATGGGTGGAAATGCTTTATTGCATAGAAGAACACTTTTTGTCTTCTAATCGTTTTTGTGACACTTTACTTCTATAGCCATTTTCCCCATGTAGGAAAGCTTGCCACAGGTACTACTACCTTTTATTTTCTCTCTATATCCCCTCCCTCCACACCCTCCAAACACAGTTAAGAAATATATTTATTTATATTTATATGTATTTTTTTCTCACTTCTTCTCAAATGTCTGCTGTTTCCTTGCCCTGTGACCTCTTAAGTATCAGAAGGTACTAATTCCCTCTGGCTCTTGGGTTAGCTTCTACTTTCTATTTAGGTAAGACCTGTTATTTAAATAATTAAACATTGGAAGAACTTGAAGCAGATCTTTCTTTAGATCTGGATAAGTTCTAGGGACATCTGATTTGAGTTTGTTACACTTACTGTCTATGGGGATCAAATGAGCACATTCTAATTATGTGGGGGGTTTGAGTACATAGTTTTATAGTCTCAGGTTTTGAAATTTTTCTTTACCTTGCTTGTTCTCTGTTTTCCCATAAGGAAGAAAACATTTTGGCTATAACAGTATATATCAGTATTACTATATTAAGTAAACATAAAATATAAAAATTGTTTTGTCATGTAATGTAGTTAGGATGGATTTTTATGACATCCATTATTTAGTATTGGTCATCTTTCTTCTTTCATGAAAATTGTTAATAAACAAGTAATTGAATGCCATCAAGAAAAACATATTGGAATTCTTAGCCTTGATGACAAGATTGATTTAAAATAGGGTTTGACATTAGAGGCTCTTAACCATAGGAAATAAACTAAAGGTTGCTGGCGGGGAGGTGGGTGGGGGGATGGGATAACTGGGTGATGGGCATTAAGGAGGGCACTTGATGTAATGAGAACTGGGTGTTACATGCAATTGATGAATCACTAAACTCTACCTCTGAAACTAATAGTACGCTATATGTTAATTAAATTGATTTTAAATAAAAAAAATAGGGTTTGAAAATGAAGGCCCATGGCCTGAGTTGTGTCAGTAAATTCTCTCTTTCTCGACACATGTAGGTAAGTAGATGGACAGAGAGGTATATAGGTAACGAACAGAAGGGAGGGAGGGAAGAAGGGAGGAAGGAAGGGCGGACATTGGTGTTATTAGAAAAAAACTATGTACCTGTAGAAAATAAAGTCTCCATCTGCCCATACACACCACCACTGCCTATTGACTGTCAGCCAGCTCCGTTTATGCCTTGCAGTACTTCCTTGAACCCTGTGTGCATTTCAGTTGGAGGCACCTGGTTTAGTATATTCAGCTGGACACATTTACTCGAAAAACAAAGATAAATTCATGAACCAAAAGTTAAATGTTAAAGCAAGTTAATAGAACAGAAATTCCACCAAAGGTGGCATTTTCCAAACTGTGCTCAAGATACGCAGAAAAAATGATGATTCCTTGGACAAATATTGGAAACACTAGTTTAAACAGAGGTGAACTGATAAACTGATTTTTAAATTGTGGTACTCTGCCTAATCTGAAATGAATTAACATGTAATTTGGATTATCAAAGTGTTTGTCAGGTTGTATATGTTCAGTGTTTCCAAAGTGTATTTTGTAATGGAACCTTTGAAGTGTGTGTCTGTGCATGGCATCTCTAGGAATGACAGTTTTGTGACCCATTCTTTAACTCCCCCATGTTTTTCTCTACCTCAAAAAGTGACAGGATTCACAGGAAGGACTCTGCAATCTTTCCAATTTTCAACAAGAAAGGTGAAATAATAAACATACTAGTGTCTATTAAACATAGTAGGCACAGGCAGAAAACTGCCAGTTTACCTCCAGAATTACTTAATGTTTCCTAAGTATCTTATTGTCTGTCCTATCTTACTTCTGGTATAGACAACGCAAGGTCTACTGCTGCATATTCTAATTTAGTAGGCCTAGAGACTTAGAGGGCTTTAGACATTAGTATCTTTTTTTTTTTTTTTAAGATTTTATTCATTTGTTTGTCAGGGACAGAGAGAGACAGAGAGAGAGTGCACAAGCAGAGGGAGCAGCAGGCAGAGGGAGAAGCAGGCTCCCCGCTGAGCAAGGAGCCTGATGGATGCATGACTTCATTCCAGGATCCTGGGATGACCTGAGCAGAAGACACTTTACCAACTGAGCCACCCAGGCCTCCTAACATATCTCTTAATAGGATTCCAGGGCAATCCAAATTTGGGGTCCACCTTCTGGTCTCTTCTTGCTTACGACGATATTCAGTATCTCTGTCCAACAAAATAACAAGGATAGCATACCACATTTACCTTAACCTGCAGTGTGTGTTGCATCCTCTGCTAATGTAATTTTTCTCTCCTGGATACATCGGCTGCCCCTAACATCCTGCATGCCACTGACACAAATACATGTCTGTAGACCCTGTTGCAATCATTACTTTCATTGTTAAAATTGTCTAAGTCTTTGGATGAAAAGCTGCATTAACTCTTGTGGAGCCCCCCCCCCAAGTCCTATTCTATATCTATGTGAATTATCTATGTTACTGCATTAGGACACAGTGACCACAATAAGAAAAATTTTAGTAGCTGAGAAACAGGTTTACATATGCCAGAGATGGACAGATTTTCATCTGAACCATAAATGAAAACTGCAAGTATTTAACAAAACAATACCAGTTTCATTCAATGTTCAGGTATTACATTACAGTGCATAAATCTAATGAAATATAGCCCTCAGGTTAAACGGAGATGCTCCCTTCAAATATATGAATATTAGCCAGCCCATGACATTCTCAGTTTCATTAACCAGCCCCAACTAGTTATTTCAGTTGCTGCATATATAGGCTGGCCTTCCTCAGAGACCAGCCCACCTGGGGTCATAAATTGAGAACTGGTGTCAGGAGAATTGCAGATTGGTTTCAAAGCAGAGAATTAGAGTGAAGAACATCAGTGCTGTTGACAAAGAAGTCTCGTTGGTGTTCTGCACTGTATCATCAACAGTTCTCACATGGGGACAACAAAGAGAATGGTCCCATATCAGGCTCACTTTCTTGCCACCTTTTATATTTGTGGCTCTCTTTGTTTCTTCTCCTTTTTTTCCTCCTCTATTTTATAACAAAAAGGGGAAATTGAGCAACCAAAATATAGACAATTTCCTTTTAAAATACAAATTTATAAAATGGTGGAGGATTTTTAGGGTATTTTCTCAACTCCTTTTTGTGATTGCTATGGCCATTATGGATTCCTTATCTTGAATTAAGTTTGCTTTTTAATGAAAATACCACTACATCTTGCATTTCCCATCTTATCAGCTCTGTCAGTTAGCTACGTATTTGGAAATTATATCAGCTTGTATAATCATTATCTTTGGAAATTAAAAAAAATTGTGTCAAGGTAATTTTCAGTATGATTACTTACTTCATATGTCAAGGTTACCAGTGACTGTTACATTGCTAAATGATCAATTCTCAATTTTCATTTTACTTTACTTAGTTGCAGAATTTAACACATTTCTTTCTTCTTGATACACTTTCTCCGTTTGAGTTTTAGGATCCCACTTTTGCTTTGTTTTCTCCGAAATCACTGGCTACCTCTTCTCATCTCCCTGACTTCTAAAAGCCAGTGTTACCCATGGTTGAGACAGTGGACTTCATCTTTTTTTTCCTAACTACATTTCCTTGGGGAATTTCATCTAGTCTCTTGAATTTAAATAACTGTTATACACTGATAACTTCTATATTAGTTTCCAGGACTTCTATAGTAAAGTACCATAAGTTAGGTAACTTGAAACAACAGAAATTTATTCTCTCACAGGTCTGCATGCTAGAAATTTGAAATCAAAATATTGTCAGGGCCATGCTCTGTTTGGAGACTCCAGTGAAAAATCTACTCTGTGCCTTTCCCTTCATCCTGAGTGTTGCTGGCAATTGTTGGCGTTCCGTGGCTTAGAGACTCAGTCTCTGCCCCTGTGTAACACGGCATTCTTCTTGTGTGTCTGTATCTTTTCTTCTCGCAAGGACATAAGTTGTAGTAGATAAAGAGTCCACCCTGCTTCAGTAGGGACCGTATATTAACTACATCTACAATGACTCTATTTCCAAAAAAGGTCTTATTCTGAGATTCCAGGAAGAACATGAATTTCAGGGAGGACATGACTAACCTTAGCACAATTTACACATTGTGTTTCTAGTCTAATCCCTTACACCGGTCAGAATGGCCAAAATTAACAAGTCAGGAAACAAGTATTGGAGAGGCTGCGGAGAAAGGGGAACCCTCTTACACTATTGGTGGGAATGTAAGCTGGTGCAGCCGCTTTGGAAAACAGTGTGGAGATTCCTTAAAAAATTAATAAGCTCTCTTGTAAATGCCAGACACGTGTATCCAAATTCGCATTCACAGCTCTGCTTTAAGTTGAAGAGATATTTCAAATTGAACATGTATAAATCTGGATTGCTGTTCTGCTAGCCTAAATTTACTCTTTATACAGTCTTTCCATCTTAATTCATAGCAACTCCACCCTTCCAGATCTCGAAGCCGTCCTTTCTCCTTTGTTTATTTCATCTTGAACATTCAATGATTCAGCAAATTCTGATGATTTAAAACATAGCCAGTGTTTAATTTCTCCTTGCCATTTCCCCTCTTTCTTCCCAATCTCATCAAACCAATCAAACCAATTTCTTGTAATTACTTCCAACCAAGGCATTCTGGTTTTAATTCCCTTGCCTCTCCTGAGTCTATTCCCAAAGCTATAGACAGAGTGTAGAATGATCACGTTTAGACAGAGTCAGATCTCATCATTCTCTGTTCAAAGTACATACTCCTGTATCATCTCTTCTTACTCTGAGTACAATGAATGTCCTTTGACAAGACTCTATGAGAAGGTTCTTCCATTTGCCTCTCTGATGAGATCCCCCAGTGACACCGGGCTTCTTGCTTTTCCTGATATTATCATGCACAGTCCTGTCTCAGAGGCTCTATATTTGTTTTACCCTTTGCCTACACTCTGTTTCACAGTTATTCTCAAGCCTTCTTCATCACTGACTTCAAGTCTTTATTTGAATGCCATTTTTTTCCTGGGGCTTTCTGTGAATACTCTGTTTAAATCTCATTGCCTCAAACTCTCAATCCCTCTTCCTGATTAATCAGATTTTTTTCTTTCATGCATAGCACTATGTACCAGAGCATATACTAACAATTTAGAGAACTTACACCACCTATTTTACTTGTCTCCCTTGTTCAGAATGCAAGCATTAAGAAGACAGAAGAGGTTTTTATGAGCTTTCTCCATTGCCATATCCTTTGCATTTAGAAGAGTGCCACACACTGATGCTAATCACTATTTGCCAAAAGAAAGAATGAGTGGTATCTCTTAGCAAGAAATAGTAGGTAAACTTGAGGACTGTGTTTCACAGCAGCAGATTCTAGGCCCATGTCTACTGTTTGTAAAGCATTCACTCTTTAGCGAGTCTCTTCATCTCACAAAAGTTCTATTTTGCAGATTATCTCCCATTGTGTGAACTCAATCTGGGAAACACTAAAGCAAACTATAGAACCAACCACAGTCAGTCTAGCTGTCTAGAAATTTCCTATATCTGTGGAAGACTGATAAAAGCCTAACATTAAGCCACAAATAACCATACCCTTTCTTTTCCATGGTCAAATGGATCTAATTCTGAAACTACAATTACTTTGAAAGCTTTCAGTAGCAATGAAGCATGAGCAGAGCTTTTCTTCACAGAAATGTTCAAATCTTAGGTCAACGTTTTAATGTATAGGAATTTACAGTTCTAGATTTAGTTGTTTTTTTTTTTTTTTTAAGATTTTATTTATTTGTTTGACAGAGAGAAACACAGCTAGAGAGGTTACACAAGCAGGGGGGAATGAGAGAGGGAGAAGCAGACTTCCCGGCCGAGCAGGAAGCCTGATGTGGGGCTCGAACCCAGACTCCGGGATCATGACCTGAGCTGAAGGCAGACATTTAATGACTGTGCCACCCAGGTGCCCCATAGATTTAGTTTTGATCAGAAAGGCAAAAGTGGAATTAAAGGGTAAAGGGGGGAAAAACCAATTTCCAATCTGTTCTTCTTTATCCTGAGAGTCTAAAAATGCGACAGTCCTAACAAAGCTCTTGTATTACTGCTCTGCCAGTTGGTGAATACAGATACCATTTGAAACCTATATTTCTCTACTCTTCTTAATTGCTTCCAGTATTAGGATTTATCTTTCTGATATGGAAAAATGTTTTGTTTTTTTTGTTTTTTTTTTACAGAAACTGCAAAGTTTTGGAAAAGGGAAAAATATTACCCAAAATATTCTATTAATGAATGTTTATGAGTTTCAGTTCTGGCAATTCAAAAGGCTCCTGAGATATCTATTCAGAGAGCTCAATTCAACAAGACAGACATTTAGTTTTATAATAAACCAGGTTATTTTGTGCAAGATGTAGAACTTTCCTTCAAATGTTAACTAATTTTCCCATTCTGAACTGATCACCATGAATTCGTTTCATTTCCCATTCACAGCAAAATATCATTGAATAACATTCCTCTTCAGATCAACACTATAAGAGGTTTCAACTTCTTTCAATTTTAATTGTATTATGAAATGCCAATTAACTGTGGGTAGAATTAAACTGTTCTAGTATAAGAGAGAGAAAAGCTTTTTCCTCAGGGTCAGGCAAACACTCACTGATTGATCACAGAACTGTCTTCCTTTCAGAACCTAAAATAGGGTCTGCTGATCAACTCCAGATACATTTCTGGCAAATGTGGTTTTGGGAACTACAGGCAATATTTTTCAGGGGAGAAACTTAGCACAGCTCTTTTGCCATGCTATGTGAAGACAAGTATTCTGATAATATCAGGTTTAAAGATATAAATCATTGTGAGTAAGATTTTTAAGAACCTTTTTCTTATATACTAAGTGGCTTTTGACACTGTGGAAAAGGAAGAAGAAAAATTAGGTCTCTGTGCTCTATTATTTTTCTGTCTTTAGAAGATGAGTTAGAATCTTTTGTGAACTCTTCGACACTGCACAGCTCCTGCCTCAGTAGGTGAATCATCAGGACATACATATTCTTATTACTCAGACATTTAGTTTAAAACAAATTCCCTTATCTTTCGAAAATAAAAAGATCTCTTGTTTATATAAATTACTTCCACTGATTGTCATCTCCTCTATTTTCTGTAGCACTGAGGATTTAAGGCGACATGACGGGCAATGAAATTCTGAATGTATGTGTTTCAAAGCCATCCAGAGACTAGCAGAAGAAGCTTTTGTAAGTCACGGAGACAGTATAGAGTAGGGACTAACTAATAAGACAACCATTACTTAAAGCAAATGTGATGATGAGTTGTATATAGTTGGCTAGACAAGGATGGTATCTAGAAAGACTCTTGGTTTCTGGCTTATCATGTTTGGTTGATAGACCACCTTGAATAGGTGATAGAAAAGGAGCTTATTTAGAAGGGAGCCATATTTTATATGTGTACATATGAATTTGATCTGAAATTAGTTTGAAAAACTAGAGTGGATATTGACTAGATCTGGAGATCAGCACACATGGAAATGTGAGACACATCGCAACTGCATGTCTAGTGAGCAAAACCTAAGACTGGATGGAATTTTTGTCAATTAAAAAAAAAAGTCAAAAAACAACAACAGAGGAAGGACTGAGAAGAATTTCTAAGCATAGGTGCTCCAAAGGGCCACTCCTTTCCATTTATTTCTGAGTAAAAGACTTTGAGTGGAGCTGTGACCATATCACGCCTATGGCAAAAACCTTCAGTGACTTTATCCACAAAATAAAGACCAAAATGTTGTGGCCAACATTATGACCCTCCATAACCTAGCCTCAGCATGCCATTCTATCTTTATTTCAGGAATTCCCTTCAATACTCTTTCTCCTCCAAAATCAACTTCTACATTTCCTGTAATATTTCTGACTTCTGTGACTTGGTATGTAAAATTCCCTTTCCCATGTAAAATTACATATAATTACCATGTTCACACAACCTCCCTTTCTACACGTTTCATTTTTTTTCAAGGTCCAGATCAACTTGTCCTTCATGCCACAATTGGCAAGGAGCTCCTTGGACCCATCTCTTCATTCTGGTAAGTCACTTTGTGCTTCTTACTATATCGCATATTCACTGATAGGAAATACCATGTTTTGTGACATATGTGAAGAGGTAAGATGGATGAAATGCTTACCATAAAGCCTAATACATTGCAAGTGCTCAATCATTCTTTGTTGCTGTTTTCTCATTCCTATCACAGTAACCTGCCTTTGGCCTTGCACATATACCTTCCTGTAAGCAGCACACATTTTCTGAATGAACAAAAACTTGAGTATATGAGATAATGTAATGTAGATTAAATTCCTATTGTCCAAGTGATGCTTCTCTGAGTATACATATAAAGGCCTTTACAGCCTTGTTCCAAGTTTTTTGTGGGAAACTGTAAGAAAAGGGACAAAGGAAAATGGAGCTATATTTTTTCCATTGCTTTCATCTCAGACAAGTCACTTAACTACCTTGATTTTATTCTTCTCATTTCTAAATGACTATCATGATGCTTTCCATCCCTATTCATCAAATTATTGTATCTCCTTATGATGAAGTTATAAAAGGTATTTGAAAATTTTAAATTCCTATCCATATTTTAGATCATTAGTGTTTCTTGTGGGCTGTGATCATATGAAAGAGTTCCATTGAGGACTTTAATCTTAAAATGTAGAATAAATTTGTATTAGGATGAAAACACATTTTTATGTAAAGAAATGTGTGAAGAATGTTGAAAGCTAAAAAGAAAATAAATGAATTAATAGAAAATCTAAATAGTTATGCTAGTATATTTTTATTTTTTATTTTTTTAGTTCTCCTCAGTCTCTGCCCTGTTTTGAATGGCTGGAGGTTAACCTCAATGGACTCTCTCGCTTTTAGGTACCTGGTTGAGTCTGGCCAATGGGAGGCCAATGGTAGATCATTGGAGCACAAGAGCAGAGTGAACCTGGGACTTTATTTGCCATGTCTTTTCCTGCAGGGTTGAAGTCTGGATGTGTCTCTCTTTTGAAAGAGTTAGTTTTTGCTGAGATGGGTTTTTCCTATAGTTACTCTCTAGTTATTGTTTGCTAGTCTTTTCCCTTGAGGCTTAGAGAGGGTAACCCTGCTTCAATGTTTCCTGGTTTCCTAGTTGTTTTACATTCCCCCTTCCATGTATTTGTAAATATCCATTCTACTCTCTCTACACTTCTGTAGTTTAGTGTGTAGCTTTTGGGTGAGACTATATTTGATACAGTGTCAAAGTAAGATTTTTTTTGTTTGTTTCTTTGCCTGTAAACACACAACTATGCAATTGTCATTACTCTTACACATTAATCAAACATATCTTTCATAACAATTCTGTAATTAAAAAAGATAACATAGGAGAAAAGCTTTATCATTCTAGAAATGTGTAGCCTGGAAAAGAGCAACCGTCTCCAAATATTCTGAAATCTGCCACTTCAGGAAAAATGAGTAGAGTTGTTCTATTTGCCCTTTACTATTAGTAATAAACCATATCTTTTTAACAAAACAGACATTTAAATAAGACTTTATTTATTTATTTATTTATTTATTTATTTATTTATTTATTTATTTATGAGAGAGAGCAGATTCTATACTGAGTGGAGCACCTGTAGTGAAGCTCAATCCCACGACCCTGAGATCATGACCTGAGCCAAAATCAAGAGTTGTACAGGCGCTGCAACAAAATACATACCATTTTTTATGGAGCAGTCTCCTAAAAAATAAAGAAGTCAAAATGTGCCTGACCTCCTCACAGTTGGTGAGGTCATTCTCCCTGAAGAGGATCTCCTCTTTTAAAGAGGATTTCCTCTCTCCTTTAAAGAGGATCTAAGTATACATTTCTACAATTATAAGTCTTTATTTTGGTGGGAGACTGAAGAAAATAATCACAAAATATTTTTGGACTTTATGATTCTATGAATAACTCATATGGCTAGTCCAAATATATCACTGTGTTTACAAAATGGATACTTTAGGGGCACCTGGATGGCTCAGTCGTTAGGCATCTGCCTTCGGCTCAGGTCATGATCCTGGAGTCTCAGGATTGAGCACACATTGGGCTCCCTGCCCGGCGGGAAGCCTGCTTCTCCCTCTCTTACTCCTCCTGCTTGTGGTCTCTCTCTAACTGTGTTCCTCTCTGTCAAATAAATAAAACTAAAAAAAAAAAAGAAAAGAAAAAATGGATACTTTCTATATATTATATAAGGGACTATTTTACACATGAGTTCACAATCCAGCTGTTCTTCTACATCTGAGAATGGTTCTCAAAGTAGTCTGTTAACTAAAATTAAATGAAATTTGTACAATTTTTACCATCCTGTTATTTATGTTTCTATGGCTAAAATTTCAGAGATACAATGCAAACACCCCTGTGTCTGAGATGTTCATTTTCATTCCAAATATTTGGCATCATGAAGATTTATTCATGGTCTTCTTGTTGCCTTCACTGAGGTTCAGAGTGTTCCTCCTTCCTTCCGTTATGTTAGAAATCTTATTTGCTGCATACCTACTCGTATGAGAACCTCAGTATTTCACATGTAATCAGAATGTGGATGTGCCTCACTTTAGGAAACGGGCGTATTTTGAAATGGAAATATGAGCTAAAAATTGAATTTACCTTAATTAAATCTTATTTTAAAATGGAGGGGAGAGGCGCCTGGGTGGCTCAGTTGGTCAAGCGACTGCCTTCGGCTCAGGTCATGATCCCGGAGACCCAGGATAGAGTCCCACATCAGGCTCTATGCTCGACAGGAAGCCTGCTTCTCCCTCTCTCACTCCCCCTGCTTGTGTTCCCTCTCTAGCTGTGTTTCTCTCTGTCAAATAAATAAAATCTTTAAAAAAAAATGGAGGGGAAAGTATATAATATTAGAAGTAAATATATAAAACAGACTCAATTTAAATATAATTTTGATTGAGGAAAATATATTATCCTTTTTGTATTGCTCCTATATCTTTATTCAGTTTAATATGGAATTCTGTTAAAGAGAATGTATATAACTTAGAGTGGTTTTAAAAATCATTCTTATACTGCTGTGCAGTTGTCAGTCAGTGTGCTTTGTAGAAATTCTAGAAATCTAACTGCATTCCAGGACCGTTTGTATTAAGATATTAAGTCACTAGTGAAACTACTAAAAAACAAATAACCAAACAACACTTGATGTTGTTACATAAAGTTAAATAGTTGCACGAATTTGTGGACCTTTTTTAATTTTAGACTTGAAGCAATAAGGACAGCAGAGTCTTAGTTCTGCCTTCAACACTAGCATTTTCCATTTAATATTCTCTGTGAAATAGTCTTCATCAAATGTCCTTCCAGAATTAATTTTTTAAACTCATATAGTACCATTGTATATCAATTTATGGACAGCTTGCTCAGTTAGATACTCTTGGAATTACTTCAAAATCTTCAAGACACATAACTAGTCTAGACATCTCACTTTATAGTTGAAGAAACTTCTTCCCAGAAAACTTCCATAAATTGCCCAACATTTTATAGTGAACTGGTAGGAAACCAGGTCTTCCATGGGTTCTGAGTTTGTTGCATTGGGATACATATGCAAGCATGTGGAGTTAGAGTAGAATGATGTGACTTTTGGTAAAAAATTTTTTGTTTCTTTTTTTCTTTTCCTTTTTTAAGATTTATATATTTATTTGAGGGAGGGAAGGGCAGAGGGAGAGGAAGGTAATTTCTTTTTTTAAGATCTTATTTATTTATTTATTTTACAAAGAGAAACACAGCCTGAGATGGAACACAAGTAGGAGGAGTGAGAGAGAGAGAAGCAGGCTTCTGCTGAGCAGGGAGCCTGATGAGAGGATCGATCCAGGGACTCTGGGATCACGATCTGAGCCGAAGGTAGACTCTTAATGACTGAGCCACCAGGCACCCCGAGAGAGGCCCTTAAGCAGACTTCGCTCTTTGCACACATGGGTTTGATCTCACAACCCTGAAATCATGACCTGAGCCTAAACCAAGATCAGATGCTTAACCAACAGAGCCACCCAGGTGCCTGAAAACTTTTTTTTCCTTAAGCATCTTTATTGATGTTTATCTTAAACATCATAAAATTCGTACTATTCAAATGTATATTTCAGTAATTTTGGCAAATATGCAATTAGTATCATTATAGATCAGCTAGAATAATTCCTTCACCCCAATATGACTCCTCACGCCCATTTATAGATAATTCTCATCCCCACTCCAAACCCAAGCAATCACTAGTATACTTTCTGGTCTGTAAAACTTTTGGCAAGATGGTTTCTTTGATCTTCAGTTTATTAAACACTATATAGTGTTAGTAAAATGGTACTATGAAAAACAAAGTAAGGACGCCTGGGTGACTCAGTCAGTTAAGCATCAGCCTTTGGCTCAGGTCATGATCCCCGGGTCCTGGGATCAAGTCCCGAATCAGGCTCCTTGCTCAGCCAGGATGCCTGCTTCTGCCTCTGCTGCTCTTCTCCCTGCTTGTTCTTGCTGTCTTGATCTCTGTCTCTCTCCGACAAATAAATAAATAAAATTTAAAGCAAAAGAAAAGCGAAGTAAATGATGTTTGATATGATGAAAGCATAAAAATTATTTTAGAAGTAACAATTCATTGGCATCTTTCCAAATAGAACACAGGAAATTATAAGACATGGAGATCACATGTCTATATTGGCGTTAAGGTCTAGGCCAGAGTTCAAATTCAAATCAATCCATTCTATTGCTTACACTTCCCCCAACTAAAGCCAAATGGACTATGAGATCTTTTCATATTTCCCAGCTTCGGCTTCACCCCCAGTGTGTTCCAAACACTATCTTTGACATTAGGCCTCAGGAAATGATGAATCAGTCACATCCTCATCTTTTGGCCTGAAAACACCTGTTAATGGAGCCAATTAAGGCAAAAGATGACAGAGATTTGGAGGAGATGCTGACACTTGTCCAGGAGGAGCTGTGCTAAGACTGCCCATTGAAGTCCTAAATAAACTACCAAACAGCTGTCGAAGGGTATGAATTTTGAAGGTCTTGGCCCAAGCCAGACTTTAGTAACAGTAATGAAGTCAATGCCTTTGGATCCTGTGGTTGAAGAAATGTGTCTTCCTGATTATGGAGACATTGTAGCAAAGGATTGCTATTGTCGTCTTGCATCTGAGAAGAATCTACTAAAACTATCTCTAATCTACATTTTGAGCACCTCTGCATTCCACAGTGAGTCAGGTGAGAGGGATGAGAGGAGTCTGTAGTGTTCATGTGCTCATTTCAGTCAGAATAACTAATAACATGTTTGAAATCCAGAAGCACTTCACTGCTTTGGAAGTAGGACTGGGGGCACCTTGAATTTTTTTCTCCACATTGATTAATTGGAGCCAACTGAAGGTATGTACAAGTTTCCAAGTTTTCAACATTAATCACATAAATGAACTGAAAATAATTAGTTCGTGATGACTTTCTGACTTATAATAATAAGTCCCAACTTAAATATACTTAGTCCAGACAGCTAAATATAACACAAAAAAGAGGAAACAAACAATTCAAAACCTCCAGGCATTTTTTTTTCTGTGTAGCTCTCTGAATAATTAACAGAGGGTTCTATTTAATTGGCACACTTGATTAAATGACAAAAGTGGAATGCCACCTAAAACATTTTATTCAGTAGTAACACATAGAACAGAGAAACTTTGGAACAGGAATTAAAAAAGAAAAGTGAGGCTTCAAAAATACTTGGCAACACTATTTCTAATTCCTAAATTTTGTAATCACCACCTCCAATTTAAATATTATTTTTTTCCTTTTTTGTTGTTATGTTTCCCTGATCTGAAATATTATAATGCTCTTGTTTTACCCCACACTTTCTGTTGCTACCACTACTACCACCACATGACCTTGGATTAGAAAAATACTGTCATGACTTCCTTCTTTGGGTTAATAATTGTAAATATTTCATTTCACCACTGATACTGATTTGCACTGTAAATTTAAGTTTATTTATTCATTTTTAGGATTTTATTTATTTATTTGACAGAGAGAAACATAGCTAGAGAGGGAACACAAGCAGGGGGAGTGGGAGAGGGAGAAGCAGGCTTCCCACTGAGCAAGGAGCCTGATGTGGGGCTCGATCCCAGGACCTTGGGATCATGACCCACGCCAAAGACAAACACTTAACGACTGAGCCACCCAGGTGCCCTTGTAATTAAGTTTAAAGAATTTTGTATAGTAAATGCTACCATCAAAAAACAAACAAATAAACAAAAAACTAACTGTAATCACCTGAGCTTTTTAAAAAGTTATTTCCAAAAAATAAAATGTCCTTCTAGTTGTATCTATGCTTATGAAAAGTGAATTGGTTTGTTTGCTTTAGAAGTGTGAGGAAAGAGAGCTGAAACCAACAACATACAACACAGGTAAGTCCACTTAAATGAAGACAATCCAGCCTCACCAAGGAATCCCAAAGAGAATGTTCATATTTGTATCAGGAGTTCTGCCTATAATGTAAAATAAATAATGGACTTCACTACCCTAAATTTGCTCAAATGCAAACAGTAGGACTGGTCCTTAAACAGTCAATATCAAATTTGAAATTGTTTCATCTCAAGACACCTCTCTACTCGAACACAGTAAAGAGTAAATCCATGCCAGCCCCCTTTCCTCTGTCAACAGAAGGTTGGCTTTGATCTCTTCTTTGAGATTAGGCCTATCAATGTATGTATACTCACAGGTATATTCCTATGTCTCAGTTCTCTCGCTCTTCTCCCTTTTCAGTAACATATCATCTGTTCTCATGGTCATAGTCAACCTGTATATTTGTCTTTTATGGTAAGATTTCCAAGTTAGAGTTTGGATCACTGTGTAGTCTTTTATCTCAACCACCTACACATTTTCAGTGTCAGTAGACATTAATGTCTCTGGTATCAAGCTTACCAGAGTTCCTTTTAAAGTAGCTCTTTCTCCAAAAGCCAGGCTTTTACAGCACTCTCTAGGGAGCAGTACCTTTCGTCCCTTGAATTCCTTCTCACTTTTTTTCCTTCCCTTGTCACTACACTTCTGTCTCATCTGGTTTCCTGAAATGCCTTTTTATAATAAGGCTTCTTGTCTCCAGGCCACTTCTCTGCTTCCATATTTTCACTAGGCTGAGTTTCCTTTAATGTGCTAGGTTCGTTTTCTTGTTTTTTAATTCATTTATTTATTCACTAATTTTATCACTCCTTTGTTGAGCATTAATTACGTGCCAGATTTTATGATGCAAGCTAGTTCATTGAGATTATTTCTAATTAAAGTCATTGATTGGTTATTTAAGATTTTATACTTGAACTCCACCAGCAATTTTCACCTTTTTTTGCTGATAATTTCTCACAACATCTCCCCTCATGGATAGGAGTACTCTAATCATGCCCCTACTTTGCAAGGTTTAAATCAGCAACTTTTCCTATCCAAGTATTTGGCTTGTATTATTTCCAGAACAATGTCCATTACATCTTTTCATTTTCCCATTATCCCATTCCTTCATTACCTCTGGTACAAGTTTGACCTTCTCTCCCTTGTTTAGCCACTCGAGTCATTTTTATTATCTTTTTCCCATCTCCTTGTAGTTTCTCTCATCCACTTTAGCCAGTTAAAGTTGTGCATCTTTTCGTTATTAATAAGGTAAACTATAATACAAATTATAATTCCTGGGGAAGCAAAGAATATAGGTTTCATGCCATGTTCCGTTCTGCAGCATAAACATACCATGTGCCTTCCCCTGTGTTACATATAAGAGACATGCTTCATCCACGCGTTTGCTCTCTCTCCCGTCTCTCTCTTCGGTCCCTGTCATTTTCCGTGAAGTGCGCCACCTCCTTCCCCTGACCGTGAGTGGTTCTTCAGATATTTTAAATACTGTATGTCCAAGGAATTTTTTTTTTTGATTTGCAAACTGCTGATCATAATTTTCCCTAGAGTTTCTAGATAATTACCTATTTCCTTAATTCCCTCTCCCTGAGGTATTCTTGGTGTGTGTGTGTGTGTGTGTGTGTGTGTGTGTGTGTGTGTGTGTTAGTTTTAAAGATGTGTTATCATTCTGTCAATGATTGCTATCTGCTTGCACATATTACACTACACTGGCTGTCTGGTGATGATGAGTAAGAGTTAGATTTGAGCAGTTGCATGAGGTAGCTGACTGTGGTGGTAAAACGCAAACAACAAAGGAATGTGAGGAGCTGTGGAGGGCAGCAGGGCTGGCCTTGTATTCAACTCATCTTGTATCCTTTAGCTGTCCTTTAGTGGCTCTATTGCCTTCCAAATTAGATGATCCACCTTGCCTTCTTTTTGCCATCTCTTTCCTGTTCCTCCACTCTCCAGCACACTGGCTCACACCATCTAGTAATCTTAATTGTTTTCTTTGTTTAATTCTACCTTCCCTTACCATTTGAGAAAAACAAAACTACCATGCAAAACCACATTGGAGACATAAAAAAGAAAATAACTTGAGGAATGAGGACAAGAAAGGAGAATTAAATCTGAAGAAAAGTGAAGTTAATTTTCATTTCACTATCCTGAATCCCTGAAAGGGATTGTTTTACCTAGAGAATTGTTTTCTGATATCAGGCACTTACCTCAAGCCATTTACAGCTCCATTACAATGTTCCCTGACTGGTTAATTGTTACTTGTCATTGAGCCAAAACAAGGAGAAGGCAAAATAACCTGGGAAACTGCAGAACAAGGCTGCCAATAGAGACCTCAAACAAAACAAAGGGAAAAATCCAAATGCTAGGCATTAAATCTAAGAAAGCATCTATCAAGCAATGCTAGAGAGGTGCCCGATTTTATCTATTTATCACTTATTTATCACTTAATATTCCCATTTGTGTACTTTGCCCTTTTCCCCTGTTAGCTATGTTCACATTTTACTCCAAAATAGTGTTTTCAATCTAAGCTCTCCCACCCTCAGAAACAAAATATAATTGAAATAACATAATAAATTCATCGTCCTTTCCATTTCTCCATCTTAAATTTTTTCCTTGCATTCCAGACATTAGGGAGGCAAATTACATTTTTGCATATTATTTCAAAACAAGTGCAATCACAATAACCATTTATTTCTCAGCATTTTCATTTTGTTTTTAATGAACTTTCCCTGAGGACATTCTCACAATTGAGTATTTATTTATTATAAGCAACAAAAGAAATCTTGATTGTTCCAGCTGTGACAGAGAAACTTACTTTGATAAGCATACAGTAGATGAAACAAGTAATAATAATAATGATAAGCATTTCAATACTAAAGAAACAAAAAGAAATGAAGAGACATTGGGTTAAGATATTCCCTTTTCTATCTTTCTGTGGAATATTTTAGTTCTGTTTTAATTCTGTTCCCCAGGATCAAATGAAACTTCTGTTTTAAAATTCCAAGACTCCATAAATAACTTTTTTTTTAAAAAATGGTAAAAAATACCAAAATAAGAGCTTTGAAAAGCAAAATTCTATCACTTGAATACTAATAGTAGTAGTAACATTTGTAGCAGGTAAGTCATCTTTTTCATAGACCCATTTTAGTTCATAAAACTGTTCACTTTCTTTTATATAGCTATGTAGCACTCATCCTTCCAATTGTTCCTTTACCAGTTTATCATCCTTCATTTCATGTTTTGAGATACAAAGAGTTGTCATTGCTTAAGTCTCTAAAAATAAAGTCGGTGACCTTATTCCTTATTTACAGTACTGATTAATGTCTAGGGATCAAGCAATATCAACTTGGAACTATTCATTCTGTCAATTCTACTAGTTTACAGGAAAATAAGCGACAGTATAGTTGACTATTGTATATGATAATTGCTAAATACAGGTTCAGAATGCAGGGAAAATATTACTTTCCCACTACTTTGCCCACATCTTTTGGACTCCTAGAAATATACACAACATAAAAGTGGACTATCTTCCTTTGTTTAGTTTAGAGAGAGAGAGAGAGAGAGAGAGAGAGTAGAAAAGAGAAGTCAAAATGCCATCCTAAAAGTCATTAATCTCTATGAAAATATATATTAGATTTTGCATTGCTCTTAATGATTTTCTTCACTTCTAATCCTCCTTCATCTTTTAGAAACCTCAGTTTGTTTTCTTAGCAAGAACACGACTAGAGAAAAGCCTCCATAAATGTTCTCTTGCTAAGAGAGACAATAATTAACCAACTGCCTAACTTACTAAGTGCAGAAAGTACAAACAGGCATTGGAAGTTCTGTTCTTTTAAGGAAAGCAGAGAAACTGGATTGCAATAGAGATAACAGAGTATAATTCATCATCGTGGAAGGATAAGATATTTTAAAATATAGCTTCCTTTTGTGGGATTATGTGTAATGGAGATCTTGGTGTATGATATAATTTAAGTTTGAAAGCCATCATGTCTTCTTTAACTATTTAAGAAAATAAGGAGTCATTAAGAAATCATTTACAGGTCAATTGAAGAGCTCAATGTGAAAGACAAAATCATAACATTCTTAAAAGATAGTATAGAGACTACCTCTCTGAGCTCATTGAAAGAAAAAAACTTTCCTTAGACCCTAAAAGATACCATCAAGAAAAATATAAAGTTAGCTTTAAATGAAAGAACTTTCATCGAAAAACAACAAAGAAGTAAATAAACAGGCTTCCAACTGGAAGAAGATATTAGATATTGTAATATACAAAACTGACCACATGTGATTATTCATACATGTGAGTAGTCACATGTATGAAGAACTCCTAGAAAATAACCCAATGGAATTTGTCAGTGAGTCTTAGGCACTTCATAGAAGAAATGTAAAAGGCCAAAAAACATATAAATATGCTTCACTTAATCAGTATCAAGGAAATGCAGATGTAAACCCACCAGAATGGCTAAAAGAAGTCTTACCACATCATCTGCAATTGAACTGATGGACTCATCATCAGAATCTATATGTTTCCCTAGATATTGGCTTGCATAAGGATGACCAGAGAAAGGGGGAGGGATATTCAGAACAGGAACATTTTTAATAATGGCAAAAGCTCGAAACAATCCATGTGCTCATCAACTATATAATAAAATATATTTTCAGTCATCAACATAACTGAATTTAAAAAACACAATATTGGACAAAGAAGCATGTTCTGTCTGAGTATATATTGTATAATTAAAGTGATGCCAAGTTTTAAAAGAGGTCAAATGGGACAATACATCATTTTGGGATACAAACAAAGTGGAAAACACTGAAGAGAAGCATAGACTTATCAACAAAAAAGTCAGACCAGTGTGTTCTCTCCTGAGGAAGGAGAGGGGTATAATCAGGGAAGGCTGTAAGAGTAGCAATTAAGCTACTCATAATATTCTATTTCTAAATGAGTTGTAAGTGCACAAGGATTTTCTTTGTTACCTTTAAAATGGCACACATATATTTTATTTACTCCTCTGTAAGCATAATTAATGAAAGCAAACCAAAAATGAATAGAATTATTAGGTGAAACAGGTAGTTCCTATGGAATAACTGAACCGAAGTCTCAAAGATTCCCATGTAATAGTCCTTAATAGTTACTATTTTTCTCAGCAAGGAATGGTTAACGAGATACTCAAAAATATAACCTATTGTGGTTGTGGTAACCATTCCACCATTTCAGCTACTATTATGCCGCCCAGATCCACTTGGATCACTTTTTCCTTTTCTGTGAGGCTTTAGCTCCCCTCTCCCATTGCTCTGGTTCCAATGGCTTATACCAGTGATGCTACTTGCAAGCCTCCCTGTTGGTGTGAGGGAGCCACTTTACTGAAAATAGGGTGTCCCCACCTCCAAAGCCTTATCTAAGGACTGACTGCTACTGAGTTATAGAAGGTCAGCTATCCTGCCTTCACTCAGGATATAAGGTGAAGCTTATTTTAAACTCTGGAGAGCCGCATGTGATCAGGCTGTGGATGAGGTTTTACCACTACTGAGCTTCTTCCCATTCCCTCACCTCACTTTCTCAGAGAGCCCTTGTACACTAACAAGATGTATAAGAAAGTCATTTAGATCTTCTGATTCAATGTTCCCATTCTTAGAGAGACATAGGACCTACTAAAATTAGTAAGAATGGAAAAAAGAAAATCCTCTGAGTTTGCATTGACACTGATATTTACTTGCTTTGAATATTTTTCAAATATAATAAGCATATTGTATTAGCTTGCTAGGGCTACCATAACAGAGTTCCACGGGTTGAGTGGCTTAAATAATGGATATTTACTGTCTCACGGGAAATCCAAAATAAGATGTCAGACAGGATCCTTTTGAAGGCTGTGAGGGAAGAATCCCTTCTAGACGTTTCTTCTTAGCCTATATATTGCTATCTTCTCCTTATGTCACTTCACAATGTCTCCAAGTCCCTATTTCCCCTTTTTATAAGGGTGCCAGTCAAGTTGGATTACGGCCTACCTAATGACCGCATTTTAACCTAATTTCCTCTGCAAAGACCCTATTCAAAATAAGATCACATTCTGAGGTGCTAAGAGTAGAACATCAAAATATGAATTTTGGGGGGACGCATTTCAGCCTGGTTATAACACATGTTACTATTAACTACAAATATTATAATATTTTAAAGTTCATTCTATTCTCTGCATTATGTCATTTTATTGTTTGTAGGCTGAGTTAGCGAGATTCAGAGGCATAACTGTTTATGAGAAAGCAAGTACTAGGGCAGATTTTTTTTAAACTCTGACAATTGATGAGTGACTGAGATGAGCAATCTCATTGCCACTCAAAATCAAAAGAAGGTTATATATTGCTAGTGAATCCAAGAATTTCTTTTCTGGGACAATTTACTCTGTCCTCAGTGGAAATTTTTGAGAAAGAGGATGGATCTTTTTAATGAGAAATTTTGTTTATAGTCATAACCAGCTATTGCTTCCTATTGCCTTTCTACCCTTTATACTTAATAGAAATGGTTCTCACCCCATCCTACCGCTATTCTCATACTCCATATGAGCACGTGGTAAACCTACATGAATAGCCATAGATGGCAAAAGACAAACTTTTTATTATATATATGAAACTGGTTGTCTATCAATGTATCTAGGGCAGGTGTATGATATAGTGGAGAAGTTGCCATCGCTCAAGCTAAGCCCACCCTGATTATCACCTTGGATAAAATTATGTCTCAACATGTCTTGTCAATTTTTCGTTTTTGTTTAAAATTAAGAAGGCTTGGAATGCCTGGGTGGCTCAGTCGGTTAAGTATCTGCCTTTGGCTCAGGTCATGATCCCAAGGTCCTGGGATTGAACCCTGTGCTCAGTGGAGAGCCTGCTTCTCCCTCTACCTGTTGCTCCCCCTGCTTGTGGTGTCTTTCTCTCTGACAAATAAATAAATAATACTTAAAAAGAATTCAGAAGCCTTAACTTTTGAATACCCATTTATTCGAATACTACATGTAGATTTTTTTTTTCCCTGCAAAACTTCAGAATTGTAGATTACAAATCCCTGGTTTGTGAGACCGTGGCTCTCTTTCTACCTTACTTTGTTCATCTATAGATTGAAGAAAAGATATTTGGTAATATTCTCCTCACAAGCTCTCAAAACTCATGATTCTCTTCCCAGAGGAGTGATACTCACCATGTGCGTTCTGCAGTCAGAGGCAATAGGTACCCATTTTGCTTTTACAATGCCTGAAAAGAAGAAAAGAAACACCTGGGCACCACTATTATTTATATGTCTAAAACTTTGTTTCTGCTTTCTCCTCTGACTTCTGGCAAAAGGAAACCAGGGGTAACTAGCTGGGACACAGAGGGTTTTAAAATCAACTGTGAGTGAATGGTCAGTTATTGGGATGGCTTCCATGCAGTTATTCTTGGGGGGGGGTTTGACTAAATGACCTTTTGAGGATGATTCTAAGTGTATGACTCAATAATAATGCTTATCAACCTGTTCTGGTTGTCAGGCACAAAATGGGAGTGGGATGGGCAGTCTATTATTAGCCACAGGCTTCTGATTAATCTTTTAAGCTAAGGGAGCTTGTGTTTCAGCCAAGATGTGAAGCTGTCTCCTGAGGTGAGGCCATTAACATGCCAGGAATGAGAGAAGGTTATCATTAAGGAAGCATTAGACCCTTATGACCGTAGTCAAGTCAAGAATGGCTGGCTGGCTGGCCAGGCAAAGCTGGTTAAGAGCAAACACAAGGTCACTGTAAGCAATGCCAAGCCATATGTTCAAATTGAAGATAACTACACAGCAACTCTTTTGTCACCCTCTAGAGGATTCTAGTCAGCAAATGAATGAGAAAGTAGTTCTTTAAGAGTTATAAGAACTATGGCTCTACCATGCATTTCAATATTGTGTGTGTATATGTATACAGAAATGTGTGGTCATGTACTTTGTGTGTATGTGTGTGTGTGTGTGTGTGCGTGTGCGTATATGTGTTTTCTGGCCAATATCTATAAAAGCAAGACATAATCTCTGGCTTTTAAAAATATACTGCCAAAGTAAATCATACATTTGCTTACATGAAATTATGCCTTTTCTCAAATTATAATTCTTCTTATAAGAAAAGAGATGAAAATGAAAACTTACAAATATTCACATGGGTTGGGCATCTTAGGTATCCATCAACATGTTGTCCTCCATCAGTCTTATAGAATAATTCATCATTTCTGGGGTAAAGAATCTGGTGTCAATTAATTATTCAAAGTAAGATAAAAAGGAGCTTACTGAATTAGTTTAGAAAGATAAATGGGTCTGCTAAATGGGTCTGCTGTGGTTTATGTTTCCACATATGTTTCTTTCCTCTTGATCAACATAGAATGCTATAGCTATTGATATAGAAAGGATGAGTGATCTCGTAATAATAAACATTTAAGAATCTTGAGTATTACTGAGTTCTTGGCCTACTTGCATGTGGTTTTGGTCCAGAATCTGTTTCCATACATGTATTTTTTTTTGAGATTTTATTTATTTATTTGACAGAGGGAAACTCAGCTAGAGAGGGAACACAAGCAGGGGGAGGTAGAGAGGGAGAAGCAGGCTTCCTGCTGAGCAGGGAGCCCGATGTGGGGCTCAATCCCGGGTCTCCAGTATCGTGACCTATGCTGAAAGCTGACACTTAATGACTGAGTCACCCAGGCACCCCTCCATACATGTAAAAAAAGGGAATGATAATCACCTTCTACTTAGTTCCCATCTGGTTTGCAGGTAACAAACAATGCCTGTGGAAGTGTTCTGGTATCTAGAATGAGGTGTCCATATTGTTGTTGAAGTTGGGTTTGTTGTCATTATTGCCCACATGAGCATCAGTGCTGCCTTGGAACGTCCACTGTTCTGTGTCCCAGGTGTAGTAAAGGGTTGGCATGTAGTAGATATAATGGATACCGAGTTGTGTAATGAGCTAGTATATATTGATATAGTTATGTTTGATATGTCCCTTTAATGTAGCATGTAACTATCAATATAATGTTTACATATATCAATATAAATAAACATTCCACATACATATGTGATTTTCAAATTTGAACCCATACAGTATAATCTTTTTAAAATTTATCTTGTAATTATTATCTTTATTTCAAGTCAGAACTTGACATCATTTCAGACATCTGTTCATTTATCATGCACTCACCCCACAAACCAAAAAGCAGATCTGGGAATTAAGGCACCTGAGTTCACATCCTCACTCAATCACTTACCCTCTATAAATGACTATTTTCTTATCTCTAATAAGAATAGTAGAAACCAGTATTAAAACACTCCAGTTGTTCTTATGTGCAGTAAGTTAAGCTGTAGGATTTGACCCACCGAGTTTTGTTTACAGGGCAGAGATGGAGAGTACCAAGTCACACTGGTACCTTCATATGGCCTCTCAAACCATTTAGTCTCCTGCCTCAGAGGGCCATATTCTTCAGGACATACACTCAAAACCCACTTGGAGTAAATGTCTATGCAGTCTTCCCGTGGAAAGAGATTAGAGCTAGACTTTACCAATGTATACATGCTTTGGATATCTTCATAAAAGTCTCATTCTCTGTCACTCATAAAATAATTCATAATTTAGGGAGTAAAGAATTTGATGTCAGAGAACCAAAGCCCTCCCATCTCTTTGTCCCTGAATAAAATTTAAATGCCCTAGTCCCCCTCTCTGTCACTTGCCCCACTGTGGCAATAATGTCTTCAACTCTTTGTAAGACTTGGGTTCAGTGAGAGTTCCACTAGAGGGACAATTTGGAGGAGGAGGAAAAAACACAGAAGTAGGACACTGGGCCTTTGATCAGCACGTGGTTTGCCTTTTTACGTGAACTAAACTGCAGAACCATAGTGAGCTGCTTCAACAATTTTAAGGTCTAGATTAATTCACCCTTCGTCTCTGCTCCTGTGATTTGAAAATCACCATTTCTGCAGTGACTTCAACAGAAAAACGGGAAAGGAATGGAAAGACAGAAGAGTTTAAAATCTGCCCTGATGTTGCAACGTTGCTACATTCAGAAAACAAACTTCAGCGACTACACAAAGAGTGGCATTTATCATTTTGCTCATTTTATTTCTAATATTTACTCACTTTACTTACTCTCAGTACAAATATATATTAAAAATTTACAAGTGTATGCTCTAAAATTTATTAGTATTATACATTAATAAATATTAAGAATCAAGATAAATTATAAGTGTTCTTATGCATTCTGATTCATGTACCTTAAAATATAAACATATATATGGATATATAAAAATATTATAGCTTGCATGAATCAAAACAACTCAGGACTTGACAATTTATCTTATTATTTAATATTCATTAATACATACTTCATTCCTGTAAATGCTAGAAGCTAGCTGATTGTTGTATCTTTGGAGGGCACTGGAGTCAGTTCCGTAACCAGAAAGCAAAGAGTGTGACATTTATTCATTGGACTCTGAAATGGATCTGTAGCATTAGGGAATGAAATAAGGCCATTGTGCTCAGAAGTGTAGAAAAACAAAAACTGAACAGCAGACATAGTGGCTTAGAATGATGGTGATGGTGCCAACTTTTTTTCATTACCTTAGATCTGGCATCACGGTTAAGCAAACCCTCTTTTTAAACCCTTGACCTCCATTCAGTGACTTTTTTCTATCCTAAGCCCCAAGCACTCTGTTTTTGTCTGTTTTCTCTTGTAAAGGGATATTGATCTGATAAATGTATTCACACTTATTTAATGTGATATTTACTTCAGTATAATTTGCATTCTAATGAAGATAGTGAGGAGAAGGCAACACTTAGCAGAGATAAATAAAAAGTTAATAGCAGGACTGATAGGCCAAGGGTAGAGAAGATGTTTTCAGGCTGGGAGGCACCATGATAATAACAATCAGCTCATATGAATAGAATACCAGTGCAGGGCCTCAGCAGAGGCCTTCCTGGAGGAAGGGGCAATTTCCTCTTCGCAGCTTCCCTGGTACCTACGTGGGTGTGAGGGAGATGCCATAACAAAAAGCTGTATGAGAAAGCCCTTCTTTTTTCTTTTCTTTTTTTTTTTAAAGATTTTTTATTTATTTGACAGAGAGAAACACAGCCAGAGAGGGAACACAAGCAGGGGGAGTGAGAGAGGGAGAAGCAGGCCTCCTGCCGAGCAGAGATCCCCATGTGGGACTCAATCCCCGGGATCATGACCTGAGCTGAAGACAGGTCAGCTGAATAACCAACTGAGCCACCCAGGTGCCCCAAGAAAGCCCTTCTGTTTCTAGTAGACATAGAGATTGAAAGTTAGATGAGGACTAGTTAAAATGTCTAATCTGGGGAAAGCACAGAATTCCTCATCATCCCACCTCTATGCTGACAAATACAGTAGCCCCTGACGAGGATTTTTGCTAGCTGGAAAAGCTGGAGTTAATCCATGAATCAAATCAAGTTAGACCCTCTGGACTGACTGCCAGTCCTTATTTCTTTACTCTCATTTCTTATGTTTTTGTTCTCTAAGGCCTAGATTTTTGCATTTTTGAGCTTACTTGATAATATGACATCACAATTTCTTTTACTTTTAAATGTGTACTTCTGATCCAGAATAAACCTTTAAAGATAATGTATGATGCCTAAAGATCTCTACTTACACTTGAAAATCTTAAAATCCTCAAGTAAAACAATAAGGATGCTGGTGATTCTGCTGATGGTAATGCTGATGAAGTACAATAGTATTCAGAGTTTACAGAGAGTCAGGGAGTGTGATAAGAATTTGAGATATCTTACCTGTGTTAATCTTCACAGCACCTCTACAGTGTCCATTAGTATGGTTAATCCATTTCATAATCTTAATATCATAATTATGATAATGACCTCATATTTTTATTTATAGGTGAGGGCTTATGAACATGTTTCTATTGCCATTACCTCTTTTGATCACCACCACATGTCTAGGTCTCTATAAAATTGGTAATTGAGGGGCAGGACGGGGATTTGTTCTAGGCTCCCTTTAGCTTGAGGAACAGTGACAATCCCTAACTCTTTACACAAGAACAATTTGGAGCCTCTAGAGACCCTAGTTAATTTCCCTATTTAATATCTATTTCTCCGTCAAATTGTGTTGCATTGTTTGCCCCACAATTGAGAAACAGCATGATATAGTAGCAGGAGCATTTGCATCTGAACACATGGTACAAAGTCAGCTTCTGTATCTAGTGAGAATGGAATTAACTCAGAACTTGTCTATAAGCCAATGCTTCCTGCCTTTCCACATCTTGGAAGTATCATATACAATATTTAAAAGCATTTTGTGTTGGCTAATTGAATTTAAATTTTAAAAATGTCTAAAAAAGTTAGGGGAGAAAGAAAATTTTAAAACCAAATATTGCCAAAGCTGTGGAAACTTGTGGGAACTCTTTATATGCTGATGGGAGAATAAATTAGTACAGCCACTTTGGAAACAATTCCATGTTACCTAATAGTCTTTAAAAGCACACACACAAAAATAAAAGCATTTTGTAACTCTAACGCTTTATGCCCAATTTTTTTTTTACCATGTGGAATATATGACATGGATATGGTTTATACATATGTTGCAAGGTATATTTAAGAATAGCTACCCTGTATCATATGGACATTTGTATATTGTCAAAATAAAAAGAGAAAAGTAAATTCTTTACTTAAAATGACAGCTGCTTAGGAGTAATTATCATGTTATGCAAGAATCATATATATGCTTGTCTCAGGAGAAAATCAACTCTGCTTGATACTCTGAGAATCATATGAGTTATGTTGTAATATATGAAAACACAGTGCTCCCTCATATTTTTTTTAAAAACAAGTGCTATAAGCAATAAATAGCATATGGAATCTGAGTATAAATATCCACCATCTATCTATAGGTAAATCAAGAAAAATCCTGTGTTTTAGTTTCTCAATACTGGCACCTGCTGTGGAATCTAAACAGATGCTATCACCTTTAGTTATAATTTTCTTGTTGTCCCACTTTTTTTACCAAGATCTTTTAAAACCTGAGCCATCAAAGTAATATCTCAATTAAAGGTATTCTGCCTTGTCCAGTATATCACCATTTCACATTGTACATAATATATGGAGGAAAAAGTATTCTAATTATAGTAAATCAAAGGAAAAAAATCACACACCATTGTGAACATTAAGTGCAAGATTTGACAATATTTGGGACTCAAAAGCCTAAAGTATTTAAGGAGTAAGAAACCAAGAAGTCAGAAAAAGTGTCCAGCGTATGAGTTGGGACATGTAAAAGGAAGCAAGAAAGAGGGCTTCATTTACTACCCCCAGCCTAATGTCCAATTGACCTAGTGTTGACATAATATAACCTAATTTAAAATCACATGTGTGAATGAATAGGTAAAGCATTATTAAAAGTTAAAGGACAATGAGATTATGAGATGGGAGAGAAAGCAATTACATTTGCAATATTCACCAAGCCAAGGAAAGCACATTACTCTCCTCCTTAGGATTGGTTGATGGACTTACAAAGAGCTTGTAAAGCTGAAGGGCAGGACTCACAGTGCAATTTAAAGTCTTTGTGATTAACAATTTCTAACTTTATTGACCTTTGTAACAATAATCATGCTCTCTCTTCAAGGGAAGTTCTTTCTATTTGTGAAATGGTTCCCTCTCAATAGACTAGAAAAACCAAGCACCTATTATTGAATCTTAGTATAACTGAGGAAGGTAGGGGGTTGGGGACATTAAAGCAAATGACTTCTCTCTTTAACCTATCTTTTGGGCAATGGATCAGAGCTATTATATTTCCTTACACCACAAGTACACTCACATAAGGAGCAAAACGGCATTTAAAAATCTTTGTCTTAAGGCCCAACATTGTTGCTGTATTTACTCACATTATATGCGTGCACATTTCCAAGGCTTTTGCCTTTATACTCCTCAATTGTATTGTCTCAAAACTTAAGCACTTCCATTTCTCCCCTAGCTTAACCTCTGCTAAAACAATAAGCTAAACTCAGGAAACTGCCTTGGCACATATTGTTTTATTTGGTGTTCCTGAAGGTCATGAGCATTCTGCACTCTCCTTAACCGATTAGGCAGATCATATGCACAATTAATCTCTCCTAATCCCTCCCCTCAGTTAGACCATAGGAGAAAATGCACATCCAACAAGGATAATGCTTTTGTACATCTGAGGCTTCTTTCATCTGAGGATCTCAAAGTCCTTGTTACACATGTCAAAGCTCCCTATCACTCTTTCGGAATGGGTATTACAAGATTAATTTGCAGAAGGGCAAAGGCAGGCACAGAAATGTTAAGAGACTTTCTAAAGAGCATATACTAAGGATATACAGCAATAACACTCTTGAGTTTGGGGTTCATATGCCCTGGGGGGTTAGAGGACATTTCAATATACAGGAGGTTTATCTTTTAGGAAATGAGGTCTCACTAAACAGAAAATGGATTTCTTTGTGTTATCATAGGTCGTAGGGTTGAATAAAAGACCTCAGACTTGATGCCTTGCTTTCTCTTTTCTTTTAGTCTCATGGGTTTAAAAGTGAGAGAGGCAAGGCTGTTTTCACTGTTCTCTAAAGTACTTGTATGTGGGAGTGAGCCTGGTTGCAAGCATATGTCCTTGGACTTACACTTTTATTCAGAGGGCTAAAAGGTCTCGTGGAGGTCCTTGGAAAAAAATACAAAAAAAAAAGGCAGCAATTTTTTTCTGTTAGTTCTTTAATGAACCATTGTGAGGACTACCATAGTAAGCCTAATACAAAACAAACTAACATCAATAAAAGTAACAAACACAGATAATCCTGCAAGATTCTTTGGAAGTCATATGTCTGAAACTCAGAACTCATGTTTCCATTGAAACCATTTTAAAAAGGAGGTTAGATTCCTGGACCAACCTCATAAACTTACTATATCAGTGATGCAGTTGAAAAACTACCCTATTCGTTACTGAAGTTATTAACATGTAGAAATTATTACAGTCATGGTTGTTTCATGGAAAATGATATATTTTATTGTTTTCGTTGAAGTGTAGTTGACACATGTTACATTAGTTTTAGGTGTACAGCACAGTGCCCCAACAACTCTATGGTTTCCTATGACATGTAGCTACCATCTCATAATGCAATCTATTAAAATCCCATTGACTATATTCCCTGTGCTATACCTTTTGTCACTATGACTTTTTCATTTCATGACTAGAAGCCTGTACCTCCCAGTCCCCTTCACCCATTCTACCCATGCCCCCACATCCCTATTCTCTGGCAACTATCAGTTCTCTGCATTTATGGGTTTATTTCTGCTTTTGTTTGTCTGCTTCTTTTGTTTTTAGAGTCCACAACTAAGTGCAATCATATGGTATTTGTCTTTCTTAGTCTCACTTATTTCACTTAGCATAATACCTCCTAGGTCCATCTATGTTGTCCAAAATGGCAAAAAAAAATCTCATTCTTTTTTTTGGCTGAGTAATATTCCACTGTGTATATATTCAGCATCTTCTTTATTCATTCATCTGTCAGTGGACATTCATCTGTCAGTGGACATCTTCTTTATTCATTCATCTGTCAGTGGACATTCATCTGTCAGTGGACAACCATAATTTTGGCTATAAATAATGCTGAAGTAAACATAGGAGTGCATGTATCTTTTGAATGCATAAGAAAATAATGTTTTGCTGCCCAACATTTCTAACATTTTATCATTTAATGGTCCATGGCCAATGGGACTGTGACCAGAGAAGGCAAATAAACACTCTTGCCTCTTCACACTCCAAAGACTCTCTTTGCAGGAGAAGGGAAATGACTATGTCCAGTTCTGAGCCATGAGTCCAGCATTGGTGGAGCATTTTCTTATATAACTGTAGTGATGTCAGTGTTGGAAGGAAATATTGTCTAGGCCCTGAAAGGTCAGGGTATGGGACAATTCCTCCCATGCTGGAGATGACCTTTACACCTAGACTCAAGGCTTCACTGGAACAGGAGAGAATTTAGTATTTATACTTTCTTTCTCTACCCAACCCCTACATTCTCACATGGAAAGCATGGAGAGGAGTTTTTAATAAATCTTAGCTCTTCTAAAGTCATGTTTCTCAGGGTTCTAGGTGACTCATTCAGTTAAGCCTCTGTCTTTGGCTTTGATTCAGGTCATGAAACCAGGGTCCTGGAATCAAGCCCTAAGTTGGGCTCCCTGCTCAGCCCAGAGTCTGCTTCTCTCTCTCTCTCTCCCTCTCTCTCTCTCTCTCTCTCTCTCTCTGCCCTTCCCCTGCTCATGCTCTCAGAAATTTTCTTTCAAAAAATAATAAAATCTTAAAAAAAAAGTCATGTTTCTCTGTACATTGGTTTTCCAGTATGTAATATTCAATATCCACCAAGGACTTCCATTTTTACATTCTGCTTGGTTTGCTCATAATCAAGCAAACCAAGTTTACTCTAAAAGTAGGAAACACTAAAGTTAGTGCTTGCCCCTGAACTCTAGTTGGCATATGGGGCCCCCAGGACCTTGTTAAACCTATGCAGCCCTTCTTCCTATAATTGAATTCTTTATTTAGCTCCTCAACAGATTCAGTCTGTTCTCTACCAAACTGAATCATCTGGAACAAACAGAGCCTGAGGTACACCTTAGCTAGGTACACCTTTTAATATACTGTGCCCTATGCTACCTAATTGCTATCTAGAACAACATCTAGTAGTTGGACTAGTTTATTCTCTCTTGATCCTCATCAGGTATTGTGCATGTCTATGGTATTTGCTGCCTGCAGGGACTTACAAAATCTTTCCTAGGGCTGAGGTATGTCCTCTGGCCATGATGGGAGGTGTAGAAGAACAGTCACAGTTCTTTCCCACAGAAGTGTGGCGCAAATGAGAAAAAAAATACACTTTATCAAGCACAGAAGTATGCAATGATTAATGATGGTTGTGATAAAGAAAAAATCTATGAAGAAAAATTAAAGATATTAGGAGAATATATGACTGAAGAACTGAGCTAAGGTATTTTTAGAATTGAAGGAGTTATAGAAATGAGTCAGTGAATAAACCAGGAGTTAACTTCTCTGCCTTTTTCATGTTCTTCTGTCATCATTGCTCTTTGTAGAGATGATATATAGGTTATTAAATGTCAAACCCTAAAATTTTGCAAACACAACCCCTCCCCCCACCCTGCTTACAATTTGGTTGTGTTTTTTATGACAGGGAACCTGCCAAGGCAGAACTGAAGATGTACACTATAAGAATCAGAACACTTGTTATAGCAGAGTTTATTAATTCACTCTCCTTCTTGGCAGTTTAAAAAAATATTACTTTGATTGTTTTCAGATTATCATAACCTAATGCAAAACATGTCACAATCATTACCTGAGTTTCAACTATATGTATATCATCCATCAGCTCATCCATCCCCTGTCTAAAAGTCTTATCACCATAAATTACATTTGAAAACCTAAAGTAGATGTTATTCATCCCTATTATTATCGAACAACAGGGGATGCACATGTTTTTTAAATCAAAATCTTCACTCTATATTCACTAATGCCTTTCAATATCTTATGGGATATTCAATTGGCAAATTAGTAATGAAGTTTTTCTAAGAGAAATGATGCCCTTAAAAAAATAATTTCAACACAAACCATTTTGCAGAGGATAAGCATCTCAATAATAGTCTGATGATCCCTGCACAGCTGGGGGGAGAATCTCTGGCTTTCAATCTATTCATTTTGACTCCTATGTGTGTTTGGAAATACAGCATTATTATTCTACCTATTGAATTGATCAAAATGCAGCTTTACACATCCTTAAGATTACTTGTAAGTCTTCTCCAAGGTCATTCCCCATCTCTTATCTTTTCATGTTCTCCCTCTCTGACTAGCAAGGACTATGGTCCTACTAAGTCACAGTTGCATCATCTCCATTGACATTAATCCTGTCATTGTCACCATCATCAATAAAAGTGACACCCTATCCAATGCTACTTTCAGCGAAGAACAGGGAAATAGGTACTATAAGAAACATTTCACCTAGTTAGGAATTTTAGCCTTTAACACTCATGTTCATGTGAGGTTTGGAATTCTACGAATGCACTTGGAGAAATATTGATATCTAACCTTCAAATTTTGTCACCTCTATTAAACTTATAAGGCTTTTTCTTAAGGCTCTCTTTTATCATTTTCCCCTAGCACTCACCCTGTTGATTACATTGTTTATTATTGATAGGAACACCGAAGTATTTCATCTAATTTCTAATTTAATGCATGTTCTGAAGTGCTAAATGTGTTTGTTGTTTAGAGTTTATATGTGCCCTGCTCCATCTGTGACATTAATGCTCACCTGACTGAATACCAAAAAGGCAACAGAGTGTTCTCTGGTACTCTGTTGAAATAGGCTCTCTAGGCTCACTGCATACCATATAAAACAATCTCATTACCATGAAGTTAAAATAATAAAGGACCAGGGAAATACAACTTGTATAAAACCTATACAACTTTATTTAACTTATGGACATTTATATAGTCTACTAATTAAATTTTATTTACATCATATGTCTTTTGATGTAGAAAAGGTTTTTCTCTCTAATTTCTGTCTTTGTATGCTAACTCTGAACCCAGAACATTGAAGTGATTATTCACTATGCACAATCTCTGGTATGAGGACAAATGGTCTATCACAAACTGCTATTATGACAAGTTTGAATTGATTTTAAAAGGAATGTCATAGTTATTGTCACTTATTTTAACTTATAAAGATAAAAATACCCAAGTAATACAAAGTAATTTCAGAAAGAGTTAAAATATAGATGAGAAATAAATATTTTAAATTAAAATAATACAAAATCCAACTGCCAAGCTACTATTTCTTAAGTTACAGTCTCGGAGAATGGAATACCATCTGTTGATTTTCTGGTATATTCGGTGGTAATGATAGTCATAGTGACCTTTTATTGATGACTAATCATATCCAGACTGTGTTGTCAGAGCTGCATGTACGTGAATATATCTTATCTTTATGACAGTTATATGGGGCAGATTCAGTAATTACTCAATGTTATAAATGAAGAGACCCATTTACAGAGATATTACTAATGGACTCAGTCTCACAGAGTTAGGGAGTAGCTTTTTTTTTTTTTTTTAAGATTTTATTTATTTATCTGAGAGAGAGAGTGAGAGAGAGCATGAGAGGGGAGAAGGTCAGAGGGAGAAGCAGACTCCCCGTGGAGCTGGGAGCCCAATGCTGGACTCCATCCCAAGACTCCCAGATCATGACCTGAACCGAAGTATTTCAGCTAATTTCTAATTTAATGCAGTCGCTTAACCAACTGAGACACCCAAGTGCCCGAGTTAGGGAGTATTAAACCAGGCTTTTAATCTCTTTACCATATTAGCTTTTATGAATAAATTAGTAAAGTTAAGTATCCATAGTTCCTTCTTCCAAATCCAAACTCTTATTTTTAATTAAATCTATCATAGGTAAATTATTTTATTCTCTTTTTTAAAGATTTTATTTATTTATTTGAGAGAGAGAGAGAACATGAGATGTGGGAGAGTCAGAGGGAGAAGTAGACTCCCGGCTGAGCAGGGAGCCTGATGTGGGACTCGATCCTGGGACTCCAGAATCATGCTGAAGGCATATGCTTAACCAACGGAGCCACCCAAATTATTTTATTCTTATATTAAGTATACATTTTTCCAAAAAATATAATGTTCATAATCTGATTTCATAGACTAAGTGTAAATCTTCTAAAAAGTTTTTGAGAAAGTATATACAGATATTATTTTTCCCAAATTCTTTTAGGACAGAGGAGGTCTTTTGATCTCCATATGTGGGTCACCTCTTGGCTGGATGTAGAAATTGAGAACTTTAACTCTTTCTTCCTTTAGTTGTTGGTTGCTCATGATGGAAAGGAGAAATCTGAATCCAGCCTCAGCACAAAGGGAAGTGATTTTACCAAGTCTTTACACTATCCCTCTTATAAGAAACAGAGAATCCTGTTATAGACCACCTTAATCAATGTTGGGTTTGGACGCATAAAACTTATCCAATGAAACCAGAATGCAAAGGGTTTTAGCCAAGATTTCTTCAATATTCCTGGTGCTAGGTTTTATTAAAATAAACTATTTGAAAAAATATTATTTAAAGCATTAGGCCCATAGTTGCATTGTTAATAATATGTATCTTTAGGGTTTTTTAACTGCCATATTATTAAAATTAAAATTTGTAGCCATGCGTAAAATTTCTGTTGGTTATATCTCCACATATGTTCAAAACAGCTATAGCTCACCAAACTTACATGGAAGGTCCTGGCCTTGGTTAAGACTTTTAGAATGAACCATGCACAACTGTTTTTTTAAGTCAAAAATAGTTTGAGAGTTGGAGATTTCCTACGGTTTAATCTAATAGGTTAAATGATCCTAAACTAGCTCTGGTGATGATGAAAGATTGATACGAAAGGCACATATTATGAGTTTGTGCAAAACTGTTTCATGATTGAAGATGAAGAAAAAAATAATTCTCAACTATATGTTTTATAATATGTGAATTTAAATATAGCTGAGCAAGCAAACTAACAAATTAGTTTTTATTCTTAAATTGTGTACTGTGTTTTCAAGTCAGCCTCATTTTTAAAATTTCCTTACTGAGAAAATGTAGGACTGGTTTATATTCAGACTGATTGTGAATTTCCTTACAATTGGGCATGAATTGTATTTTGTTCTGCGAAGGTACATGTAAAATTGTGTCTTTATTTTTTAGATTCCATTATTTCACTAGAAGATGTTTAGATATTATGATTTAATTTTATATGGCATGAGTCATTTCCATCTACAGGAGCAAGTCTTTTGTCAGTTAAATGTATTCGTTCTTCCACATTATTTTTATTTTTTAAAAAACTATTTATTTATTTATTTATTTAGTTAGTTAGTTAGTTAGTTCTTTACTTCAGGAACATCATTTTTCACAAGGTAACTTCCAGTGCTGTCCCTCATCTCTATTTCATCTTGGTCTCCTTCCTTCCTTCCTTCTTCCTTTCTATTTTTTTGTTCTGTGACTTGAGTCTCCTTCAGTGTGTGTTCCACATCATTTGTTTGGTTTTCTTAGTTCTGACTGTGAGTACTCCAGGTACTTTTCCATAGTCTGCATTGTGATCATGCCCTCCTATTCATTCTTCTCTTGACTCAGCCACTGCTTTTGTCATGAGCCCATTCTTTTATCATCCCATTTTTCAACTTATATATATTTTTAAGAGCAAAGCAGTTGCTATCTGTAAATATTTTTTCTTTCCTAATATAATGATTATTCCCAGTCATTTACCACTCTACAATATTCTTATTTTAATGTAAGATATTTTAGAGTAGAGTACTCTGGTCTGGTTCTGGAACGTGCTACAGTGAGTAATTTTTAAATAGTCCTATTAACTCTAAATTTCTGTGTGCAGAGCTTATCTTTGCTGAAGTACCTCTGTTTCTATTGGAATACATGGGTGAAAATATCTCCAGGCTTTCTCATAACGGACCCTTTTCTAGGTTTCAGAGTTTATTAATTAATATGGGTATGGAGAAGGTGGAAGAGTACATAGGGAGGAGGAGTTTCCCAACAGGCAGATTCATATCCCTATTATCCACCCAAACCATCAGCCCTTGCTGCATCATTTTCAGTTCTAATGTTTACTTATACAGGAATGGTTCTTGTGCCTGCCCTACCATTTTCCTTTTATTTGTTTCCATCACATGACACCTGCCAAGAATTAGATTCAGCATAGATAAATATCTTTCCCCACTCTATCATCTCTTTGGTGATCTGGGGAAGGTTCTAGGGGAAGAGTTTGGAGG